>OY282450.1:98299469-98550696 GCA_958295655.1 Palloptera scutellata
TGTAAGATTTGTTCCCTGTCAAACTTTTGTATAAATAGTCAAACATATTATTCAGTAGTTGTAGTAGTTGTCTATTTTGTCATCAAATCTTACCAAAATACATAACAAGTGAAGTTTAAATAAAATTAAATGTATTTTGCGTTATTATATCCATTTTGAGATTGAACATACAGTTCAATAATATCATATCTTACCATAATATGGTAATTATGGTAATAAGTGAATTTTAAATAAAATTCAAATGAAATTAACTCAGTTTTGTTTTATTTAGCCTTATTTTGAGATTGAACATACAGTTCAATAATAATAATAAAAATCTGGAAAAAATTAATTTTCCGATGATAAATCTCCCGTCCTATATGTATACAGCAGCTACAAGGCGAAAACCTTTCCGCCCCTTATACATAGAGTGTTGGGCTGTTCTACATTCACATTGGATGTAAGAGGCTTTAAAGTAGGTATTTTAATAAACTGACGATTAATGGCCAATTTTGTTCGAAAACCAAACTTAGGATGTAAAGTGTAAATGTCAAACCTTTTTTGAAGCATACAGAGTAAAGCACGACAACACAATTGACAAGGAAAATGTATTAAAAGAAAAAGAGCTCGAAAGCGGGGAGTGGGAAATCATTTGAGCAATTATTGTCGTAATAATATTGTTGCGTATATGGTTATTGTTGCTGATACGGCTGCTGTTGTTGCTTACTTGTCGGCATTCGACTTGAAAAGTTGAAAAGTTCACATTTATTTTTTTTATTTGTTTTAGAATTTGTTGTTCTTTTAAACTTTTCTTCTTCCATTTTAGCGAATGTTGCCTACTTGCCAATTTTCGTAGAAGGAGCTAAACTTAAAAGAACAACAGCAATTGTGTAAAATAACCAAAAATTTTAAGTATACACACAAAAAAGACAATCCTTTCTCAAAAAAATAACAATAGAAAAGTGAGAGGTGAGAAGCACAGAGCACTCGTGATCTCAATCAAAGGAACAGTATGAATGCCGCCATCATTTTCTTATTTGCTAATTTTTTTTTGAGGAGTGCAGACAATGCTGTGATAAGAAAGGTGAAAAGCAATAACAGCTTATGTGTATTTATTTTGCTGTCGGGCGAGTTTGATAGCTTTGAATTACAATAGCTATAGCAATGTTTCAGACGACTCTATATTCGCATGGAAAGTTCGCACCAGCGGCACCGAACTTAACCTTTTTTTACTGTTTACCACAGAATAAAGTAACAAATTAAAACGGGTGACAGCGGGTGCGGAATGGGGGTGCGGTTCGTGAATGTACAAGTTGAATTAGAAATTTTACGAAAAATCATTAAAAGTTATTTTCCGCAACGTTCGTAAACGTCGCAAAGGTCACCAAAAGTTTTGTTTTTCCTGGCATTTTGTATTTTGCTTCTGAAAACTGTGCAGCTTGAGCTTTAGTTGAAGTCAATAAAACACAGAAGTGGCTTCTCACTTCTTTCATCAGTCACTACTGAACATATTGTGCTTTTAATTAAATAAGTTTTACAAATGATTTCTATGCTGGTTGTGACTGTGTGAGTAACTGAACACCTAAAATCGGCCGGAAGTAGTGTGGGTTCTAATT
Source organism: Palloptera scutellata (assembly GCA_958295655.1). NCBI lineage: Eukaryota > Metazoa > Arthropoda > Insecta > Diptera > Pallopteridae > Palloptera > Palloptera scutellata. The sequence goes on from OY282450.1 coordinate 98,301,065, forward strand.
GTAGTATGATGGGGGCCGGTGTCTAATAAATGAGCAGGTGTATTCTTCCGGTGAATTTGATTTCAAAGTAACAAACAAAATAAAAGGCGTAAATGAAATTACTTTCCAATTAAAAAGTGAAAGCATTAGCTTAGTTATTTGTGTCTTTTTTCGTTAGGTAAACTGCATAAGTATTTCAATTTATTTAGAATCGATTCACGTTTCAATTCTTATTGTGTTAATATTGCACAGATTTGATATACTTATTTTTCCATTCGCATAATTAAATTTTCTTCTTACTTTCACATTTAATATTGTATAATTATATTCGTTCTTTGTATGCAATAAGTAAGTACTACATAAATATTTAGAGATAAAATATTTAATCTGCGAAAAGTTATTCGCTCAGTTATAAATTTAGTTTAAAAAAACAAAATATAAATATAGTATGTGATTATGAACATAAATCACAATAATTTAATTTTGTGTTGATTGAAATGAAAAGTTGTTCACACCCCGTTCGGATTCGGCATACAACTGTATGTGCGATCCAGTCGTGTACAAATATAACTCGCACAACAGGAATGAGGAGTGCATGCGAAAAGCATGGCCTAGGCCCTACACGGGATGTAGTGTAATTACGGTAAAACAATAGAATTTTTGTAAATTTACACTGTACAACAGCAAAAAGTATCTGAGTTGCGGCCCAGTTTTTTTGTATCTGTATTTTTTGACTCTGATCACGAATCAGTGTCGTCAGTTTTCGTGTGTATTGACAAATCTAGGTTTATCTTAATTTTAAAAATTATTACGAATTATGAAATTTTAGACCTTCGTTTTTTTTAATTGAGAGAATTGAAAGAATTATTAATTATAAAGTATTATGCAATTTTAGGAGTTTTAGATGAAATAAATTTTTATCGTTTTTTTTGAACCACCATAAATTTTAAACTTTAAGAAATTTTTTCACATATTTTTGAGTCAAATGGTTCCGTCGGTCACCGATCCGGATTCCTGTTAATAGTGGTGTTGGTTTGGTGGTGGTTTGAGCACTGAAATTCTTTTGTTTATAATTAAACTTCTTAAATAAACTAGTGAAATAAACTAGTTCACCAAAGTAAACGACCTAGCAACAAACTGTTCTTTAAAGTGAACTTAGGAACGCAAAAAAATTTGTTTTAGTAAATTATAAGCGAACGCAGCTCCGTTTGGGTATTTGATGAAATGTGAGCTTGTGAATTTTATATTGGGAATATTTTTTAATCAATTACTGATCAATGGTTCTTACAAATGTAAGGGTAACATTGCTGCTGCTTTTGACTACTAGGAAAGTATGATAAAGGATTCTAAATTATAGCATAGAATTAGTAGTACAACATGCCCATTTGGATGGATGAGGAGTGCGTTAGAAGTATTAAGGATGCGATAGGAAGCAATTAGTTGTACAGTCACCTTCGTCATTTTTCAACTTCCATAAGCACTTTAGCTACAATTCGAATGCGTAAAGAAATGAAGCGGTATAGGGCGGGGTGAAGCATTTGAATGAATCACATAAATGTTTAAGGTCCAATTATAGAAACTTAATGTAACTTAACGTAACATACCAGCGAATACCAAACCTAATGCTGTTCTTCTTTTTCTTCGTTCTTTTGTATGCAATAAAATAAATGATGGATGAAGAGTGCTCATCATCAATCATCAAATAATCATTTTAAATTAAAATACAATACTTACTTTTCGGCTTGATAAACAAACAAAATGAAACAGAAAACAGCTGCTTCTGTGAAATGTCATAGAAATCCAAATTCAACAGACTGCCTATGTTTCGTTTTCTTACCTTAAGTTTTTATAATCAGATACACGTAAAGTTTATTAATTAAACAGATCTCTATGCGACAGTTCACTATGCTATGACAAGTACCGTTAAGTTTCTATAATTAGTCCTTTAGTTTTGTACTGATTTTACTATGTCATATTGACATAATCCTTTGACGGCATCAATCAGAGCGTGAGGAGCTGAAACGCTACGAAACTATTCAACCATGAAATTTTTCAGTGTTAATCAAGTGGAAAGTTTTATCGTTGGAAAAAAACAGCAATAGATATTTACATACCATATAAGTATATCATATACTACATATACTATACTCCTCCTTCACATTTGTGCATGTGCGTATATTGAATATTTAGAAATTGTTTACATATTTTATGCTTTGAAACTCTTGGATGTTTTTGTTTTGTGAAATTATCTTTCAAATTTGGGTAAAGCTTTTATTTTTTCACTTTCTCTTATTTGTTGGCATTGTTACCTATGTACATACCATATGTACATAGTGTATTGAGCATAGTGGGCCGATACATAATTTTCTTGAGTTAATTTTAATCTCCTTTGTTCACAAGGAAATATATTGCAAACTTTTACTTGGCATGGCATTGCGCACTTTTTAATTTGTAATCGCTACAATTTGTTTCTTAAATTTTAAATATTTCAGAGTGTTCATTTTATATATATTTTTTTTGTAATGAGCTTTCTCTTTTGCGTTAGTTTTACTTGAAATTAAATATTTTTATTTTGTTGTGAAAGCACTCAATAAAACATTTGGAGAAGAAGAAAGGTAAGTAATTCTACTTAATTTTCCGTTACAATGAACCGCGTTTCAATTTGCTTCCGTATTCAATTTCTACGAGTATGTAAGTCCGGTCGTGCCTAAATATGAGGCATGCTACATTTAGAGAATTACTTAAAGAAAAATAATTCTGAGTGGAGGTGAACTCGTTTTCTTAAAGACAAAGTGGTTAATGCACCTTTCATTAACCTCTGTGTTATTTTCTATGAGGCCTGGTCACACTAGTGGCTGGTAATGGAACTGGCTGTCGTCATGATCTTATTAGTGCAAACATGATGCATGGATGGATTTGCAACGGTGGAATTGGAATTTTGATATTTCGGCTTCATCTTCTTCTTCTAATGCTTGCGGAAGCACGTTGTTGATTTCTGTGAAAAATAAAACAATTGCGATCAAACACACCTAAAAATGGTTAAACAAAAAATTGGTATTTGTTTATTTTATTCCTTGTGGAATTTTAATAATAGATTTTTGGGTTTTCGACCAATTCAACAATGGCTCTTTGATGTTATCGCTTTAACCTATAGAAATTTATGAGCAAGATTTTCAAGATGAAGACAATATCAACATGATCATCAAGCATTGCACAAATTTTTATTTTTTTTTTAAATTGTTGGCGCATCTTTTTTATCTCTTCTTACACCCTACTTTTCTACCTCTCTCTTTCGCACTATCGGTCGTACTTGTGAGCAAGCTCTAGACGGGTAATGCTCTTTAACGATGAATTCCGGAACATAGACCTGAGCCATCAAGATATCTCCGCATACTCCTAGACTTGGTATCTCTTCGAATAAGCAGTGTATCCGAGAATTTGAGTGAATGGTGCCGGAAAAGGTTAAAAATGTTGTTCGGCAATGTTACCGCAGTACTCTCTAACCATTAAAGCGAACTATTTAGTTTCACAGACAAGTATCAGTTACTTTAAGACGTTGTGTTGTGATCTCTACATTTTGTTTATGCCGTATGTAGAGTATAAAAGTATAAAATAAGAAAACATCACCAGCTTGCGCCCACTCATTCATTTCATTCCTAAACTTATTCACCGTTAGCATTCACCAGCGTAACTGACCCCCATTGAAACTTAATTTGCTTGTAGTCATTTTGCTTTGCTGAAATGATTATTGAACATTTTTTATTTTGTAATAAATTTCGAAATTCTTTTGTTGAAAAGTTTTATTCGCAGTATATTCATTGGCAGTAGCAAGTTGAGCTGAGGGACGGTGCTGGTAAGTTCGGCCGGTTATTCTATGGAAACGAAAGATGCGAGAACGACGATAAATAATTTTATCTGTCGCTTTTATTGCTGTTATTCAAATGAAAAAATTCAACAACGAAATAAATTAAATTAAAATGTTGGCAATCGTAATCTATTTACATACATAGATTTTCATTCAAGGGACTCTACCTTATACATATATGGTACCATATACTATAGGTACACATATGTATGTATGGCGAAGTGTGTGCATGTATAGGCTAATGCCATTTTGTTGTTTTTACTGTAACTCATGGGGATTCTCTTGAAACTTGGATTTTTTCCAAAAATTATACAAAAGTGTAGTGCTCCATGCAAAGTAGCTTTGCTTCTTTTGCTCCTTTGTTCCTTCAATCCGACATTGTGCGTTTGTAAAACTTTATGGTGTGGAAAACGCCCAATTGCTGAAAATCGATATTATGTATATTTTTAGTATAGAGCGGCAAATGAGTTTTCAAATTGAATTGAAAATTAATTTGTAATGTGCTCTAAATATCTGGGGTAGGTACAGAAACTCTTTTCACTTCTATGCACTTTCAGTTTCATTCAAATATTACTATTAATATTAATCAGTGCTTGCGTCTCTGTAAAATATTTACATAAACAGAATATATATTGGTTTTGATTACGATCCGGTTATTTGTAACGGCCTAAATATATGTATTGGGTCATACAAAAAGTATACGCGATCCGCAAATTTGGCAACACTAGTCTGATTATGTCGAGCGAAATTATGTTCATTGGGCAATAGTATCCTCCTCTACAACTTAAATCTCCAAAGCACAACAGGAAAAACTATTGATGATAAATGAAATATTTCACTAAAAGACATCAATATCAGGTAATGACCACGCTTATCTATTTTAATAGGTATATGCGATATATAAAGTTAGGTCTCACCAGAACTTACCTTTCTATCTAATTTTAAGACTTCAAGTTGTTTCTGTCAATTTGTACATTTCGTAAAACGAAACCACATCATCATGAAATTAGACTACCGCTTTAAAATTGTCAGTGTTTCTACTATTACAACTACAACTATTATGTACGAATATAACAGAAAATAATAATGCAATGTTGTTGGTATTGTTAGCATCGTTCCTGTCTCATCACTTTTCTCCTCCCTTCTTCTATGAAGCTACACGTTGTTTAAAAATTTATGCACAGATTTCAATTTGAAAATTTCGAAATGCTTTTTATGCAACATTCATTGTGGTTTTTTCGAATACTTTCACCCTTCCTCACTTCCTCCATTGCTAGAGAAATGGTATCAAAGTGATTTAAAAAGAAGGAGTAGGGTAGTATTGGAGGGTAGTGCCTGACTGGTGAATCTCACAGCCGGAAACGAAAACAACAACTGACCTACTTTCAACAATTCATTTACAAAATTAAAAGTAAAATTGCATAAAGAAGGTACAAATTTTTCCAATTGTACACTTGGAAGTACATACATAAGTAAGTACATATGTAGGTATCCATGCATGCATGTAAGTATGCAGTTACATATGAAGTTGCAGTCGCTGCTGTTTGCTTGCAGCTGTGTTGTGAGCATCACACATAAATATTGTTCCTGTTTTTGTTTTTATTTTTATTTGCTGCACCCATTTCTGTTTTGTTAGGTAAACAGTTTTTATATACATACACACACACGCATACTCTACATACATACGTATATATGTATATGTATACTTTTTGGTTATCATGAGTTTGGCTAAAAGAAAATGCGAATGCAAAATAATGGAAACTGCTTGTAAGTTACATAAATACGAAACACCAAATCCATTTAATTTTTGTAATTATTTATCACATATACCACAAAGATGTAAGGGCAAATTTACATAAAGTGTCATTTAACGCGGCTTAATAAATTTGTTTCTGTTATCACATCAAAGTTTAATATGAACACATGGGCGCTTTTACTGAGAGTGGAGGATTGCATTCCCCACTTGATATTTTGAAGCCACAAAATCTGGGATCAGAGCTTTAAACAGGGTTGCGTCTACTAAGTATGTGAAAAATATTAATAAACTCTTAAACCAGCGTTACAAATATTTCGCAAACCGCAGAAAAAACAACAATCCACACGAGTCGCGTAGTTGCAAACCCAGATAAGTCACCAAAATTTTAGCTTACTGAAATGCTTTACATTGCAAAATATAGGAGAGTCATCTGTACCTGGTGTCAGGTATATTTTCGTGTAAAGCGGTTGCGTCGGTCACCGATTCGTGAGTTATGCGGATACGCCCCTCGCTCGTGTTGGGCGGAAGGAGGGTCCGTTGGGATTCGTTCGTTCGTAAAAATATTGCGACAGTGATTATGTGGGAATGATCCGATAGAGCGGAAAGAGATGGTAAAACGTATTATTGCTCTTGTGTGGTCTCCGTGACGTACTTGGACTGCTACGCAAAGATTTGTAACTCGGTACTGACAAAAATTAAAATGTTGCTCAGATTCGGCAAAAAACGTAGCTTCCTTTTAAAACATAACCTTCTTGATTAGCCTCTCTTGATGGTCACTTAAAGCGTCGTAAATGTTTCTTACTAATTGCTGTGCTCGAGGAAAATTCGATATAATTTTTTAGTCTTTAATTACATAATTACACATACATTTTCGTCTTCTTTTAATGGCACGTAGCCTATGGAGGGCATAAGCCGAGCTTTTCTCATCCACTCATGTTGTGCTTGTTAATTGTACATTCATATTAATATTTACATATGTGTGAAATTCTTACATTGTCACTTGTCTCGATCGGAGTTGAAAGCATCGTGAAAGTTATTCTTATTAATCTTGGGTTGTTCTCACAACTGTAGTAGTAGTTGTTGTTTTTACAAATGGCACCTACCTAAAGTGCTTTCTTCCTATGTTGCTGGTTGTTCTGTCTTTAATGTAACAGGATATAATTACGTCTGCAAAAGCATGCCATTTTCCAAAGCATTACATTTCCCCTTCCACTTCTCTTCTCCAAACCCTTGCCTACCTTGTTGTAGGAAGCTGAAATGAAAATAATGTGGCACACGCGCAAAATTCTTGCATGTCGTCGGTAATTGTTTCAGGAATCACAGAAAATGAATGATAAAATGCAGTTTCAGTTCTGCATTTTAGAACGTCAACACAAATGTAAGAGGAAATGAACTTTTAGCGGAAACAACGAATGAGAGAAAAATATACCCAAATGAATTTGTGCGAGCGTTCTCTAAAGAATAACTGATTTACATATACTAGATTAGTGTTTCTGTTCGTAGATATAAAAACCCGGCGGGAAATTGTAATCTTTTTATACTCGTACACATGTATGGACATACTTACAGAAATGTACATAGATGTAAGTGTATGCGTGTACATATATCTACGTATGAATGTATATGTGTGTGTGCTAAGAAAGGTAATGTGTTATGAAGAATTTTTTATATTTTCGGATATCTTCTAATGCTAAAAATAATGGATAAACTCCGAATTTAAGGTTTCAGCATTTAACTTGAAATTATCAGCTTCCAACATTTACATACCTAATTTACAAGTTAACAAAAATACTGTTATACTAGTCCCTATGAATATTTTAATTGTATGCGATGTAGGCGTTGCTTTTGTTCAATGTTGAAAAGTAATGAAACGTAATTTCAACAATTGGTTCTTCAATTTCTTTACTAGGAACTATTTTTTTTTATTTATTATCTGAGAAAGTATAATTACTCAACGACAAACAATTTATCCTATACAACTTAATTCATCTATTGAATGATTCCAAAATACTCCTCTTGCAGAACATAGTTATTCTGAACTTCCATTATTAACAAATTACTAATATGGCAGATTAGTGCAATGGATTTAAGCTCCATATATAAAGTATTTATCTTTTATTGTAAATTTAATTTTTATTATTATTATTATTATATATATATATATATATATATTAATGTCAACATGAGCTTCTTTAAGTTTACAATATAGTGCTTCACCTCTTATAGAACCATTAACTTTTTTTCATGACCATACATTATTAATTTTAGTAATAATTACAATCTTAGTAGGTTATTTAGTACATATATTATTTTTTAATAATTATACAAATCGAAATTTATTACATGGACAAACTATTGAAATTATTTGAACTATTCTCCCTTATTAACACTATTAGGAAATACTGGCCCTTCTCTTTCATATGCAATTTTTACATTATTACTAATTGGTCAAATTGCTCTGTTAATTATAGAATCAGCAGTTGCAATTATTCAATCTTATGTATTTGCTATTTTAAGAACTTTATACTCTAGAGAAGTTAATTAATGTCAACACATTCAAATCACCCTTTCCACTTAGTAGATTATAGCCCATGACCTTTAACAGGAGCTATCGGAGCTATAACAACTGTTAGAGGATTAGTAAAATGATTTCATCAATATGATATTTCTTTATTTACTTTAGGAAATATCACAGAAGTTTTTCAACAGACTATTTCAATGAATCGAATTTTGTTCAATTCGCTTTAGAATTTCCAGAAATATGACTTCAATTGACTGATTTTACATATTTCAGAACTGAAACCCTCCCTGACAATAACAAATGTATGCTCCAAGTTTTACTTACTTACTTATGTTCTTAGTTTATAGTGTGAACTGACAGATGGACAGACAGGCAAGCAGACAAACGGACATTGTTCAATCGACTCCGTTATGCATGCTGTTCATGTATACATATATATAATTGTTCATACCTACGACGCCTAATTGTGGACGTTACCTTGTACAGTGTGCATAGTTTTTGCTAAGGATAAGCTTTATTTCTTTAGCTATTTCTGTTTCTTTTTTCTTACGTACTTACTTCATCATAGTGTCCAGAAAGAAGAAGAGCGCATTAGCAACAGCTTGTTGTCACTTCCTGTACGTATGTTCAGCTCCATTGATATTGCTGTTGTTGTAAAGTATTAGTCCTGCAAGCAGAAGCATTTAGGTGCCTCAACTTGCAGCTGTTACTTACCGAGTGCTGATTCATTGCTTCATTAGTTTCCGCTTTCGCATGCTGAAGCAAATTTCCGTTTTACTTTTTCTTTTTCTGCATTTATTTGCATAGCAATTGTTAAAATATTTGTATTTGTAAGATATTTACTTGCAGCTAAGGAGAGGTATGGCTGTAATACATAAATATGTTCATATTTGCCATTAGAAAACTTTTTCAATGTGCCCTGCGTGCTCAGCACTCATTTCATTTAATTTAACTACATACGTACAAACACACTCAGCATTTGAATTTATTCAGCATAAGGCGATAAGTTAATTTAAGTAGGTATCATTAAATTCGTCGCATGTGTCTGTAAGTTTTCTATTTTCTTCAATCCTTCTATCTTTCATCACTAGCTCAACTCAATTCAACATGCTAACTGCATAACTTTAATGACACTTATGCATCATTAAGATGTCGCCGTTGAAATAGTGAAGTTTCATTAGCTTCAAAGTTTTGCATCTTCCTTTACGTCAGCGATTATCTTCATCAGCTGCAAACAAGTTACATCAATCATCCTAAATTTTGTATGCGTGCATAACTTTTATGTAGAATATGTGTTCAGAAGAGAACTCAAGCAAATACTTATATGCATATACTTGTTACTATTTTGTTTTTGTTTTAGCATTTTTACGTAGTTTGTTGTTCTTGTTTAAATATTTAGAAGTTAAGTGCCATTATATGTGCAAAAATACAGACAGCTACTAACACAAATTTCTGCTACTTACGTAATTTCATCAGTAACGCTTTCAAATACAGTAACACTTTTATTTAATATGCAACCTTTGGAAATGGTTAATGCGTTTGTTGTGAAAACTCTATGCGCATCGAGATAATGGCTAATTTTCGACAGTTTCCGACTTTTTAACGAACCGACTCTAACTCGAAACTGTTGGAGAATGTTGGTACTTACAGTTTGAAAGCCATTCGCAATAAAAAGTACAAGTATCGTTCGGTTTATCTCTCCATTCCTCCATTTGCCATTTCAACATTTTAGCAAGTGCCCATAAATTCAGACGTGAAACGAGGTCATTTGCATAAAATTACAAACAAAACAGGAAAAGGGAGAATGGATAAGACTGGGGGCCGCATTGGTTAAGTGGTAGGTAACGAGTGGGCAAGAGCACCGGGATGCCGCGGCATCGACACTAACACTACCGCCATCACAGTAACTATTGCCGCTGTTGTTGCTGCTGCTTCTTTTGGAATTCCAATAAACAAATTAACAGCGCACGCAATATGCCAAAAGTACTTTGGCAATATTTTACATTAAGTTTTGAGCGCAAAGGCATATTGCGCACAAAAGTATGTATGTAAGTTTCAACTTCGGCATTATTGCATTCGCGAAAGTGTACGTGGCTGAGGCTCTAATGTTAACACTCAAACGATAAGTGGAATGTCGATTTATTACCAATATTGGCGATTTGTTGTAGACTTAATAGCCAAGCAATACAAGCAAACCAGTATGAGTGAGGTCAAGGGGAGGAGGTTTGCTTCAACAAATGACGTCAATGTTGCTGAAAACGCGCGGAAATATGCTTCCAATTGATTTTTAATGCCAAAGACGTTGACGCAGGGTGCAGAAATTATGTCTTTCAGCGTGATAATAATTTACATGCACACACATACACGCACGCACAACTACCCAGCGGTTGTAGTCTAATACATAAATGGCAGAGGGCGGCCATTGAGTGGATACTTTTTGAAGCCATGCGTAGCAGGGCCGTGGAGAGAAAATACGGGCACGGGGGAAAACATTTGCAATTTTGAAAACTCGTCAAAAATACATTTTAAATGTTTTTCCAAAAGTAAGCATTGCTTAATATAATATTTTTTGAGGGCTATTTACTTTACCCATTGTGCACCAAATTCCCATGTGTAGTTTTATTTTCGAAAAAAAACCTGACCGAAGGCTTCTTTGAACGAAAAATATTTAAAAAATGTAGCGTTTACTTTTACAGTAAGTAAAGGCAAAGTCATTCAGCTAATTACACGTTATTATAATTTTTATTTAAAATTTCTCCATAAGAAATTACGCAAGCAAACAAGAAATTACTTCGATTAATTAATTTATTTTCATTTGAAACCACATAATCTCAATTTACATATTAACAACTGCACTCTCATTTCATTCATTCAATATTTTCGTATCATTTCTGGAACTCTTTATATATCAATGATATTCCGAAAATATAATGGAACAAACAATTTTCCAACCTTTGGGAGGGTAGACGATTGGGTGGCGGAACTTCTAAGCGAAAGTAAAAATCAGATTATGGAATGCAAATGACTATTTTCTAAGAATGAGTGAATGCCTAGTATTTTGCCTACTTTACTTCAATTTGTATGGAGAAATGTAACTTTAACTCATTCTCCAGTTATGTGCTCCTGCACAGCAGTACCAATGTCCCTAACATGGAACATTCATAGATGCATGAAATGAAAAGGTATAAAAAGGTGAGCTATGAACTCAAGCAAACTGAAATGTATTGAACATTTTTGTATGAATTGCAAATGTTAACATGTTTTGAGGTAGAAGACACATATGTAATTGCATATGCCTATGAGAACAAATTAGAATTCAACAGCAGCTGTAGCAAGCAGGGAGGCATCAGCAATGAAAACTGCAGCACTAAGAATGAGTGTGCATTTCATAAGATGAACAATGAGTTCTTATTGCTCAGGTCAGTTGGAGAAGATAGAGGTGAGGGTGGGATGTGTGAGTGTGTTAGAAAAGTCTCATTTCGTTTCTTGTTCATGTGTGTTCTTACCCAACCGCATCGTTTTCATGATGTGATATGTGGTTCATCGCTATCAAATTGAATATTGAAAAAATTTACTCGTAATTGCAAAATTTAGTAAATGCAAACACGAAGCAATTCAACTGATGGTTTTCAAATTTGTAAATAATTTAAATTTGTAATTTAATACGAGATGTTGATTAAATTTTAGCATAATTATAATATAATATTTAATCTTGTTTTGAATATATTTCTTCTTCTTTTAATGGCGCAACAGCCCATGGAGGACTTGGCCGAGTAATTCGAATATATTTCGGGTACCTAAAACTAAACTTTAATAATGAAAATAAATAGTTTTACATATTTTATTTCCGTTCGGAAATCTGACCCGCCAATATTAGTTTGAACGCAATTTCAGTTTCTCGAAATACAATAAAGGATCACTTCTTTAATGTCCCACGATTATTATATTTTCGGCTTTTACTTTAAGCTAACTAATACAAAGGGTTATATTTATATACACTGTCCCCTATCAGAAGACGATAAATCAGATTGACCGCGTTGTTACCGACTTGAGACACGATTCCAGTGTACTAAACGTTCGCACGGTACGTGGTGCAAACATCGAGGCAAACCACTACTTGGTGCATGTCTATATGTAACAAATTAAGTACGGATAGGTACATAGAGAAAGTTGGATGTTGAAAGGCTGCAACAACAACGGACACCCGAAGCCTTCGTCAATCGATTCTCACTCGGCAAAATACCCATCAGCTGATATATGCTCGCAGTGGACACTCATTTTCTGCTCTATGCGTACGGTTGTCGAAGAGGTGCTAGGCAACCACCGTCGACGGAGAAATATAATAAAACGGAGTGTATGGAGCCGCCCAGAAGTCAGTTGCAACAAGAGCTGCCAAGGAACGAATTTTATGGCGCAAAAAGAGAAGTAGAAATACTTCAGTTTAATGAAATCGAAATGTTTTGGGGCAGGAACAAGGTCCAAAAATGCTTCGAAAGAATTTGACGAACGGTTTGAAGACCATGGACTCTATCTGCAAGGGCGAAGACGAAAGCCTGGTCACAGATGTCCAGAGTATTAAGAGTTTATGAAGGGAGCACTTATCGCAGCTGCTACAGAATTGCTGCAGAATATTGTCGGAGGAAAGCATGCGAATATCGACATCTCTGGCACTATCTTCTACAAGAGTGTCATGCTGCAATAAGTGTGGACGGCATGTATTGATTAAGATGGAACCACCAGCTGTATGAGCTGTACGCCATCACTGACTTATTCAAGCGGCTTCGCTGGCTGTGTATTGTTGAGCGAACGAAAGAAGGCGCTCCGGCTAGAAGGGTGTTTTATTCGAGTCACGGTGGAGGAACACACAGAAGAGGACGTTTTAATCTCCGTTCGAAAGAACAGGTATAAGGGGACCTGACTGCACTTGGCCTTACTATCTGGCGCCAGCGCATGTATAGCAGAGCTAACTGGAGAAGGTTTATCGAGGCGGCCTAGACCAATTACCGGTTGTAGTGCCAACTAAGTAAGTAAGTAATTAAGTTGAATGCAAAAAGGCGTTTTACATCAGAGGGTGTGTAGTTTGCTTTCGGTATTTTTCTTGCTTGTTTGCTTAGGCAATTCCAGTTATGCAATGTTTTTTATATGTATGCTTTATTATTGCCGTTTTAATGGTGGCTTCAATTAGCACAAACACTTATTTTTCCCCCCTTGAAAAGCTTATATACTAACCACTAAGAATAAGAGAATAAACTATTATTTTTAGTTTAAGTACATACATACATATAGCACATAAAAGTTATGTTAATATTAATGGTGGTAAAAGCTGCTGTTGCTCTCGGTTTTCAGTCTAAAGTTAGAGAAGCAGAACAAATTCATGTAAAAATGTCTTTGACCCTGTGATATTCATTCGACATTTCTACTCCTAAATTTTAAGTATTAAATTCATGTTCACTACTTTGCTATTGTTGTTATTGCTGCTGTTCTAGAGAACTCGGTCACTGAATTCAGTTGCAGTAAGTTTATTTCATGCAGCACGAGGCAGCACCAGTTACTAGCCGCTTTCCTGACTGGTTGGCTGCGCAATGTCATGCAACATAGAGAAAGTATTGGTGCTTTGAGAGTTAAGCTTGTAGAATGTCCTATATATATGTACGTATGTATGTATGTATTTATATATATACATATATAAATATGTATGTGTAAATATATGTGAGGTCGTGGATATAGACATCTGCTGTGCTACTCTGCGCTCTGTTGGAAGTTGGGTACTTTGAGCATTTGGAGGCATTTGAGATGCGGGTGGATGGCAAACAAAATGTAATTAAACGCACGCCAAGGCATTTCCCCGCACTGATCACCAACATTTATGCTATCCTATTTGTATATAAATACGTTTGTATGTATGTATATGTGTAAGAAATATGCATCCAAAAACACGAGACCAATTCATGAAAATTTAATTGGCATGCAAAACGTTTTGTTGTTTTTCCACGTTACAATATAAAAATTCTGTTCTTGTATTTATTTTCATATAGTTATTTTATCTTATTTCTTCTTTGTTTTCAGCTTCTGTTTGGTTTCGTAAAGCTAATTTTGTTTTCTGTTCTTTTGAGACCATGTGGGATTATGTTGCGGGCATGCCGGCCTTAATTGCTGTTATTGTGTTTGTTGTTGCTGCTATGCTTGCAAATAACTCATACACTTTCTCTGTAGTACTGAAAATTTGATTATTTTTAAGTGTTGTTACGTATGGTTGTTTTTGCAAGAGAGAATATTGCAATATTTTGTTTTTAGAAATGCAAATCTTATCTGGCAATGAAATGCATTTTTACATATTATCCGTATATCACCGTCGTTTCAAATATATATGTTGGTTGTATGGACGGTGCCAGGCCTACTTGTCCAAGACCCAATAGCTGCTATCACTATGTATATTGTCCCTATATACAAACTCTCGTTGTTTTCCGATCTATGGTTCCCCATTTACTTTTCAAGCCTACATTTTTTTCCCGCAGAATACCATTAGAAAATATAAAATCCTTATCAAATCATAGTATCTAGCTACAAATTGTTCCCATTATGAAAATTCAGATTATACGAGAGGTACCACACCCTCTTTTTCAATCAAACCTAAAGTTCCTGCAGCATGGACTTGTCACCTAAAGTTCTTGAACGTTCTTGTTGTGGCGTAGTCATTAGTGCATTGGCCGGCTACGCAGAGTGTCCGGGTTTCAAATCTCGGCACAGGCAAAATCAAAAAGTAGAAAACACAATTCTTCTACACTGCACCTCTAGCAGGCAATGGCAAATAAGAGAAAAAACAAATATGACACGCACAACCGTTAAAATTTCTCCGTTAACTCAAGTCCGTTAACCATAACTATGAATGCCTGCCGGCTGCTGTCTTCCAACCCAAGTTTAAGCTCATGTGGTTAGAGAAGTACAAAATAGCCAAGGTCGGTAAGGTAAAGAAAATTATGGTGCCTACGGTCAAGGAAGCTTTGATCTCGGTGAAGAATAAGACTGATATTTCGTGTAGTACAAGCAGCAATAACAAGACACTGTTAATTTTTTAGTGGTGTCATCCTGCGCAAAAAAATCAACTTGTTTATCAAATATAACACAGCCATCATCCCCACTTCAAAAATGAAATGAACTGAAGAAAAGTTTTGAAAATATCGACAATTATCTTTAATGACAACTTTGCTTGTCGATAATATCGACAATTATCGATCAAATTCCCATCCCTGAACAAAAACTCATATGCAAAATATAAACTTCATTCTTGGAAAGTATCTATGATGCACTTTTCGACTGCAGCGGTCTGACAGTGAAAATAAAAACTAAGAAATGTTAAAAAGCAACGTTGTCTTATGTTCGATTCATTTTGCTTCCCTTTGTAATATTAAACAACGACTATGTTTCTGAGAAATCGTCCCTCATGGCGTGAACAATGAAGATTGATTTTTATTTGTCTTGATACTCTTGCTACCGTAGCGTTTGTTTTTTTATTTGTGATTTTTTGTGAAGTAGTCTAAAATTCCAGTTAACTATTACTTCCACATATATAATATACATATATTTTATTCATGGCTAGTACTCTAACTAAAAGAATTTATTTTTGTTGTACTAGGATTAAAACACAAATACATAAATAGGTGAAAATTTAAAAATCTCTGTTGCACAGACAGACAATGAATTAAGATATAAAGTTTTTGAAATGTATACATAATATAAAAAGAATTGAAAACTGCTTCAAAAAATGTAATCTTCTTCATGTAATTTAAAGAAACTATACTACTATATGGTCGCTGTGGCGTAGTGGTAGTGCGTTGGACTGCTACGCAGAGTGTCCGGGGTTCGAATATCGGCACAGGCAAAATCAAAAAAAGTAGAAAAAATAATTTTTCTACACGGCACCACCTCTTGTCAGGCAATGGCAAACCTACAAGTGTAAAAATTGCTATGAAAAGCTTTTCCTTCGCCGTTCGGATTCGGCTTTAAACTGTAGGTCCCTTCCATTCATGTACACAACATGAGTGGATGCGAAAAGCTCGGCCTAGGCCCTCCATGGGCTGTTGTGCCATCAAAAGAAAAGTAAAGTAATACTAGAAAAAACGAGACGAGAAAACCCCTTTCAGCTAGCTCTATTTGCTGAATATTATGTAGTTATAATAATTGATTAAAAAAATATGTCTTGCGAAGCTTTGCTTTATTTATCGGCATGCTATTTAAATTTGAAGACCTCTAAAGACATGTGCGGATTATGACTTCTTAGCGATAATTTTCACACTAATTAATTAAGAGCCTATTTTAACTAAGTTTATGGAATTTGATTCAATTCGCATTACATAAAATCACTCCTAATGGATAGGGTTAGCAAGTTCCGAATTCTTTTATCTTAGTACCTGTTTCAGGCAGTAACAAATATGTTATATGTACCAATTGTAAGCATGGTACCTAGAATGTGAAACTCTGCGAACAAAGAATGAAGCGAGGTAAGAGTCGATTGTGTCAGCGGTTGGATTTTTATCAACACTACTTTACATTTATTTTTCTATTACCTTTTTGTTACAACACAAATATTTAACTAAAAAAATAACAATATTGAATTCAATAAATTAACAATAACTATTTTCAAGTGTTTAATTTAATTTTTATCTTTACACAAGTTTGGTTGAGATTGTTCAAGTTTTGTTTATTGGGAAGTACACAAGCGCATGTTGATAGCGAATCATACATAAGTACTTTGCATCGCTTTTATACATCTAGTAAAGGAGAGTCGAACTCTGGAACGTCATAATGATGTTAACTATTTCAAACTTAAAAGTGGGTATGGGTTTCGACAGCATTGCAGTAAGTATAAATGATTGTAAACAGAAGAAATTGTGCGTCATGAGTTGAATATACCTACTCAGTTTGTCATTGCTCATTGCAGATCTCTGATAAGAATATAAGATATTTATGTATTTTTTTTTTTTTTTTTTTTTTTTTTTGAAAGTAAAGTAAAGTAAAGTAAAGTAAAGTAAAGTAAAGTAAAGTAAAGTAAAGTAAAGTAAAGTAAAGTAAAGTAAAGTAAAGTAAAGTAAAGTAAAGTAAAGTAAAGTAAAGTAAAGTAAAGTAAAGTAAAGTAAAGTAAAGTAAAGTAAAGTAAAGTAAAGTAAAGTAAAGTAAAGTAAAGTAAAGTAAAGTAAAGTAAAGTAAAGTAAAGTAAAGTAAAGTAAAGTAAAGTAAAGTAAAGTAAAGTAAAGTAAAGTAAAGTAAAGTAAAGTAAAGTAAAGTAAAGTAAAGTAAAGTAAAGTAAAGTAAAGTAAAGTAAAGTAAAGTAAAGTAAAGTAAAGTAAAGTAAAGTAAAGTAAAGTAAAGTAAAGTAAAGTAAAGTAAAGTAAAGTAAAGTAAAGTAAAGTAAAGTAAAGTAAAGTAAAGTAAAGTAAAGTAAAGTAAAGTAAAGTAAAGT
The DNA here is from genome assembly GCA_958295655.1 of Palloptera scutellata. Lineage (NCBI taxonomy): Eukaryota > Metazoa > Arthropoda > Insecta > Diptera > Pallopteridae > Palloptera > Palloptera scutellata. Next base: position 98,318,643 of record OY282450.1, read on the forward strand.
AAAGTAAAGTAAAGTAAAGTAAAGTAAAGTAAAGTAAAGTAAAGTAAAGTAAAGTAAAGTAAAGTAAAGTAAAGTAAAGTAAAGTAAAGTAAAGTAAAGTAAAGTAAAGTAAAGTAAAGTAAAGTAAAGTAAAGTAAAGTAAAGTAAAGTAAAGTAAAGTAAAGTAAAGTAAAGTAAAGTAAAGTAAAGTAAAGTAAAGTAAAGTAAAGTAAAGTAAAGTAAAGTAAAGTAAAGTAAAGTAAAGTAAAGTAAAGTAAAGTAAAGTAAAGTAAAGTAAAGTAAAGTAAAGTAAAGTAAAGTAAAGTAAAGTAAAGTAAAGTAAAGTAAAGTAAAGTAAAGTAAAGTAAAGTAAAGTAAAGTAAAGTAAAGTAAAGTAAAGTAAAGTAAAGTAAAGTAAAGTAAAGTAAAGTAAAGTAAAGTAAAGTAAAGTAAAGTAAAGTAAAGTAAAGTAAAGTAAAGTAAAGTAAAGTAAAGTAAAGTAAAGTAAAGTAAAGTAAAGTAAAGTAAAGTAAAGTAAAGTAAAGTAAAGTAAAGTAAAGTAAAGTAAAGTAAAGTAAAGTAAAGTAAAGTAAAGTAAAGTAAAGTAAAGTAAAGTAAAGTAAAGTAAAGTAAAGTAAAGTAAAGTAAAGTAAAGTAAAGTAAAGTAAAGTAAAGTAAAGTAAAGTAAAGTAAAGTAAAGTAAAGTAAAGTAAAGTAAAGTAAAGTAAAGTAAAGTAAAGTAAAGTAAAGTAAAGTAAAGTAAAGTAAAGTAAAGTAAAGTAAAGTAAAGTAAAGTAAAGTAAAGTAAAGTAAAGTAAAGTAAAGTAAAGTAAAGTAAAGTAAAGTAAAGTAAAGTAAAGTAAAGTAAAGTAAAGTAAAGTAAAGTAAAGTAAAGTAAAGTAAAGTAAAGTAAAGTAAAGTAAAGTAAAGTAAAGTAAAGTAAAGTAAAGTAAAGTAAAGTAAAGTAAAGTAAAGTAAAGTAAAGTAAAGTAAAGTAAAGTAAAGTAAAGTAAAGTAAAGTAAAGTAAAGTAAAGTAAAGTAAAGTAAAGTAAAGTAAAGTAAAGTAAAGTAAAGTAAAGTAAAGTAAAGTAAAGTAAAGTAAAGTAAAGTAAAGTAAAGTAAAGTAAAGTAAAGTAAAGTAAAGTAAAGTAAAGTAAAGTAAAGTAAAGTAAAGTAAAGTAAAGTAAAGTAAAGTAAAGTAAAGTAAAGTAAAGTAAAGTAAAGTAAAGTAAAGTAAAGTAAAGTAAAGTAAAGTAAAGTAAAGTAAAGTAAAGTAAAGTAAAGTAAAGTAAAGTAAAGTAAAGTAAAGTAAAGTAAAGTAAAGTAAAGTAAAGTAAAGTAAAGTAAAGTAAAGTAAAGTAAAGTAAAGTAAAGTAAAGTAAAGTAAAGTAAAGTAAAGTAAAGTAAAGTAAAGTAAAGTAAAGTAAAGTAAAGTAAAGTAAAGTAAAGTAAAGTAAAGTAAAGTAAAGTAAAGTAAAGTAAAGTAAAGTAAAGTAAAGTAAAGTAAAGTAAAGTAAAGTAAAGTAAAGTAAAGTAAAGTAAAGTAAAGTAAAGTAAAGTAAAGTAAAGTAAAGTAAAGTAAAGTAAAGTAAAGTAAAGTAAAGTAAAGTAAAGTAAAGTAAAGTAAAGTAAAGTAAAGTAAAGTAAAGTAAAGTAAAGTAAAGTAAAGTAAAGTAAAGTAAAGTAAAGTAAAGTAAAGTAAAGTAAAGTAAAGTAAAGTAAAGTAAAGTAAAGTAAAGTAAAGTAAAGTAAAGTAAAGTAAAGTAAAGTAAAGTAAAGTAAAGTAAAGTAAAGTAAAGTAAAGTAAAGTAAAGTAAAGTAAAGTAAAGTAAAGTAAAGTAAAGTAAAGTAAAGTAAAGTAAAGTAAAGTAAAGTAAAGTAAAGTAAAGTAAAGTAAAGTAAAGTAAAGTAAAGTAAAGTAAAGTAAAGTAAAGTAAAGTAAAGTAAAGTAAAGTAAAGTAAAGTAAAGTAAAGTAAAGTAAAGTAAAGTAAAGTAAAGTAAAGTAAAGTAAAGTAAAGTAAAGTAAAGTAAAGTAAAGTAAAGTAAAGTAAAGTAAAGTAAAGTAAAGTAAAGTAAAGTAAAGTAAAGTAAAGTAAAGTAAAGTAAAGTAAAGTAAAGTAAAGTAAAGTAAAGTAAAGTAAAGTAAAGTAAAGTAAAGTAAAGTAAAGTAAAGTAAAGTAAAGTAAAGTAAAGTAAAGTAAAGTAAAGTAAAGTAAAGTAAAGTAAAGTAAAGTAAAGTAAAGTAAAGTAAAGTAAAGTAAAGTAAAGTAAAGTAAAGTAAAGTAAAGTAAAGTAAAGTAAAGTAAAGTAAAGTAAAGTAAAGTAAAGTAAAGTAAAGTAAAGTAAAGTAAAGTAAAGTAAAGTAAAGTAAAGTAAAGTAAAGTAAAGTAAAGTAAAGTAAAGTAAAGTAAAGTAAAGTAAAGTAAAGTAAAGTAAAGTAAAGTAAAGTAAAGTAAAGTAAAGTAAAGTAAAGTAAAGTAAAGTAAAGTAAAGTAAAGTAAAGTAAAGTAAAGTAAAGTAAAGTAAAGTAAAGTAAAGTAAAGTAAAGTAAAGTAAAGTAAAGTAAAGTAAAGTAAAGTAAAGTAAAGTAAAGTAAAGTAAAGTAAAGTAAAGTAAAGTAAAGTAAAGTAAAGTAAAGTAAAGTAAAGTAAAGTAAAGTAAAGTAAAGTAAAGTAAAGTAAAGTAAAGTAAAGTAAAGTAAAGTAAAGTAAAGTAAAGTAAAGTAAAGTAAAGTAAAGTAAAGTAAAGTAAAGTAAAGTAAAGTAAAGTAAAGTAAAGTAAAGTAAAGTAAAGTAAAGTAAAGTAAAGTAAAGTAAAGTAAAGTAAAGTAAAGTAAAGTAAAGTAAAGTAAAGTAAAGTAAAGTAAAGTAAAGTAAAGACTGCAAATGTCTACTTATAAAAATTTGCATTTAAGTTCCGAATTTTCCACACAAATAGTATGCAACATCAGCACGAACTTCCAACTTCAATTATATATGGCTCACGTATTTGATTGATTACATTTGTCGATTACGGTGCGCCAAATTTAAATTGTGATTCCACCCAGCCCCTCAATACGGCAACACATCTCAACCATTGGCTTTTACACATCATCGTCATCCACAGCATCAGGTTTATGAGGTATTTCTCAACAGTTAATTAAAACGCGGTGGTGATCAGGCCGTCTGTACGCATAAAGATCTTACTTTATTATTTTGTTATTTTGAAGAGCAAAATTACTCAAAGTGCAAAAAAAAAACTTGAGTATATATTTGTTGAGTCATTTTGCACTCTGTCTTTTAACATAATCGAGAATGAGGAATGGGTTGATGAAGAGCAATAAAGAAGAAATGGAAAAACCAATTAATTATGCCAACAAAACAAACGGGTACATGATATGAAGATGAAATTCGCACCACTATCTCACAGAGCGTCTGCAGCGTCTTCTAAAAATTTCTTATTTGCTAACGCATGGCTGCCAGCTACTACAGAAACTTGTAAATAGTACTCGTATGGAAGATATCATACCATTTTGGCATGCAGAGTGGTAAGCAAATATATAGGTAGTAAAATATAATGAATTTACAATTTATCAAAAGCAGTGTAAAATTTGGCAGTTTAATTTGTCATTTTGTAGCGAACTAGTCACCGAAAACAGAATGTATAAGTTACGAGTACGAATGATGGAGAGCATTTAAATTAATTGCATAAAACATAATTTTTTGTTTTGTTTATGAATTCAGAAAACAAATTGAATGTCTGTCCCAAAGTTAATTCTGTCACTCATACGCACCGTAATCCATTTTTAATATGTATTCTATTTACTTTGTAAATGTTGTTATTTCTGCATCAAAGTACGACTCTGCATACGCCATCCATTCGGCGCAAGGAGTCAACTGTTTTATTTACGCCTCATGAAATCGTCGGCATCCAGGTATTGAGAAGCAACAACATCAACACCAACAACTCCACCTCCATTATCGCGATACAACAATGAGAGCGCTGAAACTAAAACAAAATTATCGACAATAACATGACAACATCGACCTCAACAAATGATGTGATGTCGATGTCACCAGTAGCAGCTGCAAAAATCAAAGAGCAGCAGCAGCTTACAAGCAACAGCAAGCAGACAAATGAATGCAGTCTTTGGCACACAACCTATGAAGTGTTCCCGCACTGTACTCGTGCTGCTACAAAAGCCCGACATTTGTGATTTACGAGTAGCGCGACAGAGCAAGCAGCTAAATTCATGTGCTGCCACTGCTTAGTATTTTACGCTAAATGTGGACATAAAAACTTTTAACTTAGTTGAAAAAAAGAGATAGTAGCAGCGGCAACATAATCAACGATAACAATAAAACAAATATGCACACCAAAACTGTTCAAAAAAAAAAAAAAATACAGCAACAAGAAGAGGATTGAAGCACGGGTATACTCATACTCATTCGGTATTGTGAAAATGTGGATACAATTGTGGTAATAAATCACATGCAACTGCATTTTTGCGACACATTCAGTGTCACACTTTAACCCAATAAGCGCGGAATGAAGTGTAAAAAAAAACACTGAAAACAACGATGGTGGAAAAATTGCGATTGCACTCAAACACACGAACACTTACATTCATAGATGAAAACATACATGGGTTGGTATATGAAAAATAGTTAAGTGCAATCATGTGGAAATACCAGAAACTACCTATTAAAATCAGTACCATTAATCACTGTACTGAAAAAACAACAAAAACAACGAACAGCAAAAATCGCTCTAGTTTATACCCTTTATTTCACTTCATGCTGGAATTCACACATACATAGTCCCACAAATTCGTATGCACACCAACACACACAGACAAATGACAAATGAAATGTTTCGTGAAATGCGCGAAAACAAAAGCAAAGTATGTATTAAATGTTAAAAACAAAAATATGTGGGCACAAAAGTTTTATTTATAGCATTTGAAAAAAGATTTTCAACTACTTTCAACTGCAGTACTTTTAACTGAATAACTAAATAGGAATCGGAATAGGCAGAAGGAAGTAGGCTTATTTTATCTTCAATTTCTTTAAGAAATTTAATTTCATAAAAAATCAGTTTTTTAAATAAGTTATTTAGCAGTTATTTTGTACTTATTGGAGCAATTATTTCAAGGAAATGAAAAAATGAAATCAAAAGTGTTAATTCTCTGCAATAGCTTCGGTAGCAGCTACGCGTATGTATGAATATGAGATAGCTGGAGTGACGTGTCTTAAAAATCATTGATGTACTCCTAGGTTTTCCATCTTCCGCTCCATGTCTCCAATCACTTCCATTTACATAACTAATAAAGCATTTTAGTTTACTTAAGTGCATCTTTCATTAGCGGTTCAAAGGTAAATCAAACTAGGTTCCCTTATTAGTTCGATAGTCCGAAAAGTGATTAAAATTAAGTAAATGAGCTGAATTAAAATTTTTTCTAGTTACATATACATATGCATTAGTGTTTAGTGTATCCATTTTTTAGTTTTGTTTCGTATTTTTGGTTGTTACTACATGCTATATCTGTTATATAAGCCTTTCTAGAGGACTGAATTACTAGTTGCGCACGTAATTGTTTTGGGCACTTTAAATGCATGCAATGTATCACTGTTCTCTGATATAAATCATTCATGTGTGTACGAGTATGTATATTCGTTTGAGTATTCATGCACGCCAATGACCAAAATAGGAATGTACGTATTGCCTTAGCACATCTATGATTGAACATGATTGTGAAGTTAAATACTTGCTTAGCAATACACACAATCGTGTCACACAAGTTACACACAATTGCTGACACCTGACCACGATCATTTATGCAGATTTAACGTTTTCTTGTGTGTAATGATGCTTACCATAATCAATGACCATTTGACATGGCAGTTCCTCATTTAAATAATCAAAGTAAATGTAAAGGGAGGGTTTGGAGAACGTTTTTCACTTTAAAACTGTAAGTACTTTGTTTTAAAGCTGTGAGAAATTTTTTTTTATTTGAGTATTTGTACGTTACCATTCGCCATCCTAATGAAAATGTTTGGAAACCAACTTCGCTTAATTACAATACTATCACTTACCAATTTTGCCAACTTGAAATTTGAATGAAATATTACTCATACGCATAGTAACACCCATTTTATTAAAAATGCATTCTTTGCTGAGTAGCAATAATTTGAGAATTTTTTTATAAAGTCTTTAAATCCAACTATAAATAAATACAACAGGTATGGGAAAGAGAACATTTGTCTTTCTGGTTTTTCGATACATTCAAAATTTATGTGTGCCACATATTTTTAGTTATTATTCTTACTATTGTTTGTTTTTGCTTCTAGTTTTAAAATATCCTTAAATATCCGCGATGTACTGGTTTACATATTTGTGGTTTTCCCTTATAAATTGTAGATTTCTGGAAACTTTTCACAATCATTAATCTTCATAATTTTAAATTACTATGTTCTAACATAAAAAGTAAAAAAATTTAACAAGAGCAAAATATTTAAAATAGAAAATTATGTATTAAAGAAAGTAAATAAAAAGGGAGAAAGAAAGAAGAAAAAAGTTTTAAATGCAATTAGCCAAGTTTGCTTCGCGCGATTCTTAAGAACATAAAGAAAGGTTAATAACGGCAGCAATAATGGTAGTCCGTTGGAAGCAACGGCAATATAATGATTAAAACATCAAGAGAATAATTTGGAGAATTATTTGCGAAATAATTTACTATTTGCTTTTGCTTCTTCGACTTTGCCTTGGACGAAAAATTAATATTTCACCAGTTTTATACATTAGTAAATATTTATTGCTTCTCCCCAAGCCTCAACAATCTACATACGCGCGAGTAATATATATGTAGGTAAGTAACATACTTAAGTAAAATGAATGAAGCAAGCAAAACTATTTCCAAGTTGCATTAATTTGGAAGTTTATTCTACATAGGCGATAAGACAACAGCGGAAGTGGGGCAATGGAACAAATGGGAAGAGAAACTTCTAAATTTTGATGTTGCTGTAATTTTTTATTGTCTACATCATGGAATGCGCAACTAAAAAATGTCAAGTTTAACTTCATTATCATAAATCACGAGGGCAATGTTAATTTGCCTCATACACATTGTGTGTGTGTGCTCTTAATCCTAAATGAAACGAGTACATATCGGTTTGTTGATATTTACTTATTGCTGTAAACAATTGGAGTTTCAAATAACATCATTGTTTGGTCAGTAACACCAAACACAGGTAATTGTTTGTTTGTTTGTTTGAAGTGGTGGTTCGAACCCAATTAGCACCTACGAGCCGTTTTGTAGCTACATCCACAGTTATTTTTGGTTAAAACGATTGGTTCCTTTGGTTTATATACTTTTGATCTCGTTGTTTGCAGCTCCGGCAGAAGGTATTGTGGCTGCTTGCACTCCAATGTGCCAGAAACCTGTAATTACATTCAATCCCTTCGAAATTTATTAATAGTTGTTATTATTTCCTCCAATTATAGTTCGGTCACATCGTTCTGCTGATCTTGCATGCCGTTAGCCTTTAGGTAAACAAATATGTTTGTACTTTTTTCCGTTTTCCCCCAATTTGATTTATTTAGGAATTGTATGGAAGAAACTAATTAGCCACCTATGCTACTCGTATGTGGATTGCCATAACATCGTAGAGAAAAGTTACAACCCTGAACTTTACAATATCAACAAAATTGTTAGTACATATTTTGCTAAAGAAAAATTTGAATTTTGAATTTTTGATTTGAATTTAATCTACATACGTATATAAATGAAATTAAGTTTACGTGTTTCGGCTTCCCGCTGTGTTTTTTAACGTCCCCACTGTGCAATGAAAGTCGAAGCGGGAATCCTTGAGTATAATGTTTTATTTGGTAACAAAGAAATGGGGTCCCTAATTTCCATTTTTATTATTAATGAAATTGTTATATAAAATAGTGATACTTTATTTACTTTACTTTTAATGGCACAACAGCCCATGGAGGGCCTAGGCCGAGCTTTTTCGCAACCACTCATGTTGTGCGTGTTATATTTGTAAATGAATGGAAGGGACCTACAGTTTAATGCTGAATCCAAATGGCGAAGTGAAAAGCTTTTCATGGCAATTTTTACTCTTGTAGGTTTGCCATTGCCTGCCAAGAGGTGGTGCCGTGTAGAAAAATTATTTATTCTACTTTTTGATTTTGCCTGTGCCGAGATTCGAACCCCGGCCATTCTGCGTAGTAGCCCAACGCACTACCACTACGCCACAGCGACCATACTTTATGACTACTATTAAATAGTTCTCCACAGAATCACATATGTAGAAACTGAAAAATTATTAGGTTTTGAATGAAAAACTGCTCATTTAACACAATTAAAAAAAAATGGCAGAATTATTTAAATTTGGCACCAATACATTAAAAATGGCAACAATAACCCATTATCTCGTGTCTGTTAACAGGTCATGATCGCCGTGGCTTAACTGGTTGGTATGTACTGCCCTCCATAGGTTCTGATGCCCTATTAATAATAGTATAGTAGTAATAGCTTGGCAAACTCTGATTCTCACGAATGCCCAACTGTATTGATTTCTCAGAAATGAGAATTTGACAGGGGGAAAAACAGACAAGAAAGTGTAAAACATTAAATATGAAAACTTTCAAATATGTTGCTATTTCGTATCTTCTTTTATATTTAATCCCATGTTGTGTGTTTTTTTTCTTCCAACGATTCGGTTATTGTACTTTAAATCAATGTAGATGATGATTTAATTTTTTCTAAGTTGAAAGCGTATTTACCTTTTTACTTTCCTCGGTATCATGTATGCTCTTTCTTCTTTGTCCCAAGAGGTGTGTTCTCCAGTCTACTTTAAGGGAGTCATCGAGAGTTAGATATTAATGGGCTAGAGTATTGAGTCTGGTTTGCCCTTCAGAGCGAAATAACAAAATAAATAAAAATTACAATTTCGAAGAATTTTAATGCTTGATACAGAGATGCAGAACTCGAGACACTGGCTTTGAAGAACGATCAGAACTCTAAGAGAACTACTGCCGAAAGTCTAATCTATGTAATACATGCTCCATGCAGAAAAGTAAATTTCAAATTTCAACTAATCTCTGAGCTAAATATCCAATTATTTAGAGGAAACTTGTTCAACTGGTTGCTGATAGAACATGTAACTCCGTCGCCCCCATATCTCCTTCTCTAGCTATGCTATTGTTAATTTTGTTCTACTGTAAAAAAGGGTAGATGTATAAATAAAAAAATAAAAAAAATGGTCGTCTCGCTAGCAAAAGGAAAGCAAGCACGTTTTATCACTTGAGTTTCTTTTCAATTTGAGCAACGGTGATGGTTGCTAAGAAGGTTTTGTTCGTTAAGGCGGGGGGTGACGGGGGCCGAGCGGAGGAGTTGAGCGACTAACCTTTTCGTTTTCTCATTGATGTTTGTTTTCTTTTACAATACAAAAGCAGAAGAAGAATTATTTCGATGACGAATATCTCTGAATTAAATGTATATATCTGCCAATTTCTATTTGTTGGGCCGCGTTTTTTTTTGGTTTGTTTAACTTTTTTATTGCTACTTTATTCACGATTCGTTGCGTGTATAATCCATTAGTTGTATGCACGTTTTCCATATAAAATTAATTAATGCTTTTAGTATAACAGTTATCTACAATTATATTTTAAAATTGTGTGCTGAAATAACAAAATATTATTAAACAGGAATATGTAAAGACGAAGCTTTTCAAGTCAAGTTCTTTTCCCTGGGCCTGTGTAAAATGTGAATGCAGTTATATGTAAAAATACTTGATAAGTAAGAATATATTATTCATCTTTCAGATATTGGCATATGCACACAAAAATTGTGAATTTCTTTAAGGAAGTATATCTCAATTTTTCGTTCTAAACTTCACCAAAGTTTCGAAAGTGAATTTCTTTTAAAAAGCCAGCTGTCAAAGCTGCCTCTTCTTAAAGTACCAGCCAAAAAGAAAAAACTAACACAGAAATCAAATCTTAATTTAACCCATAACGTCCATTTCCTAAAATGCCTATGAACTTAATATCAACACATTTGAACTGAATCTTTAATAAATGCAATATTTTTCTTTATGCATCTTACTTTTTTAGATACATAACTATAGCGGCTTTCCAAATTTTCCAAAATTGTGTTGTTCTTGAAATTTACTCCATTGATCAATGATAAAATTTGGGTGTTGAGAAAAATAGCAAAGGATCTAAATAAAATTTTGAATGCAGCAAAAAGTTTAATTCTGCCTAAGCTTAATTCGCCTAGCACTAACAAATACGAAATATTATTTACTGCTTTGTGAATCAATAATAGGAGCATGTGTAGGATGATGCTACGTTGTGTAGGGAGCAGCAAAAATTTGAACACTTATCAATTTCAATGGGAATTAAATGCAGCAGATCTGAAATACTTAAAAAGGAACAATTTGAATTCAGTGGTAATATATACTCGTACTTGTTTGTACATATACAGGTTGGCTATTCGTAAAGGTTAAAACTGTTGAAGTGCTATATGTATGTAGGTTTACTGAGACCACGAGCAGTTGGACATATATATGCTCTTAACGTCGAAGCTGCTGCTGTTGCTGCCATGAAGAAAAAGATAAATTCCACTTACAACCAGCAGCCAGATTGGCAAGTGTCTTAAGTTGATTTTGAAAAATATAGTAATAGTTTGTATAATACACAAGTAAATTACGTTGTTTTTTCATTCAGTCTCCACCACACAAGCCAAAGTTTTCTTGTACATACTTACTAAGTAAGTGCACGTGTGTGTCCAACTTAGCTCAGAGCCAAAGTAAATATAAACTTCTTCTATATGAACAAGTTTTTAATTTTCATCCTCCTTTTCCACCAATATGAAAAACTGAAAAATATCTCCATTGTGTTTTCAGAAATGTTAAGGAATAAAAAAGACAAGGCAAGACAAGATATTATATAAGTAATATGATGAAAATAGAAAGGCAAATACTTATATTATAGCACAAAACTTAATATTTCAAGTTGCAAAACTGAACTAATAATTCCGCCGAATTTGAGTCTTTCGTACGTTGGGATTCAAGTTTGGATTCTTAAATCAAAATTAGCACTCTGAGCCCTTAAAGGTTTTACTTCATTCCAGAAGTTATCATCCATAGTTTTGTCTTCTCCCACAATGTTCTGGACTTTCGAAGCAGCTCCCTCTGCATTTATCTGTCCAATTGAAAGAAATTGCTTCCGAAAAACAATTTTCAATGTCCTTCAGTTCATACAAATGTTGAATAATGTATTGTCAATATGTAGTCGCGTGTGCTTGACTCTTCAGTGGTGATAGGTAGTTCATTCGAGTACACACATTATAGAATTATTTGCACGCCATGGGTTGCGTTTCCGTTACAGACAAGCACAACAATTTTAGTCAATACAGTTTTGCATGAGTCCAATGGGAGCTTCCGGTGTTTTGTATGTTTTACCGTATAGTCGTGTTCTGATAGCACATACATATATACACACATATACATATATGTGATTTTTTGTGTACATATTCGTTAGACCAAAAACAAACATGGCCTTCATTTTGTTGGTGGACGCGATAGCACAGCATGGCAGCAAACTGGTTAAAGTGAATGGGGCTAATAAATCACTATTTCCTTTGATATTGTACATATTTCTATGTTTTACCTTGCTTTGTTTGTGAAACGCTTGAAATAATAAGAGAAAAGTATGTATTTAGTAGAGAATATTTTATTGTCAGGCATCATGTGGTAAAAATACAAGCGAAAAAATATTGTATAAGTATATTGAGCATAAAAGCAAAAGTCATCAGAAGTTATTGAAAGAGACCGATTTATGCTTCACATTTCCACATATACATACATACATATGTATATGAAAGAATTTATATATACACATAGTTTCGAATGACTTGTGTCGCAGATGACATATACTTAGAAATGACTGTACTCGTATAAAATGCTCAAATTTCAATGGACCAGAAAAATGAAATTCTCATGAAATTAAAATAAAACATAAACTTGTTCTATGTGTTGTTGCCTGGTACTACATAAACAACATACTCATTCATCTTCGGATACCATCTTCGTCGCCGCAGTCTTGAGGACTTAGAGAAAAAAAGGGAAAACCCAAATTTAATTTTAAGAATTTCGGAAACCTGTTCTGCAATTCAATGTAGTAGTCTTACTATGTATATAATATTCTGCCAAACAAATCTTATGTAGCAAAACTGAAGAAGCACATAAGCCACGATTCAAAGTTATAATTCTACACCCACAAACGTAATCATCCACAATGCAACTAAAGGGTTTTTCAGTCGGTACACAACCAATTTGTATTTAAATAAAACACAGAATAATAGAGATATCGCCCTGAAATTTATTCCAGGCGTAGTACACAGTTACGTAGTACGTAGTTACATTTAAGTATGGAATTGTATACGGCTCATATGACCATCGCAAGCACATTTGCAGCAATTGATTCTGTGGATCCGATTTCCAACCACTCTTCCACACCTATCGGCCAGAGCTCCTCATAAAACCCATAAAAAGAAATCCAACGACGTTAAATCGCATGAGCGAGGTGGCCAATGGAACGGACCATTTCCCGAGATTACACGAATACCGAATTTCGGTAGTAATTTTTAATAATTTCCAAACATTGCTCATTTGTTAACTTCTCCATGATAAAAATGTATACCTTGATTGAGGTTTTGAAAAATTTCATTCTACTATACCCAGGGATGAGAGCCAACAAAATTATTGGTTGCCTGTATGGTTCCGTTCAGGGGCTTAGGTTTGAAAAATCGATAATAATGCACCTTCGAACCACCGATTCGGTTCAAAAATGATTTGGTTCAAGATTTTGTGCACCAGAAAACGGAAAAATGTGCTTCATCCTCAATTAAATCATAAATTCAGTTTATTGTCTTTTTATTAGCCAACTTGGTAGCTATTTGGAAGAGCAACAACGATAACTGAAAATGGCAACAATGACAAACATTCATTCATACGGGCATAAAGCTTGTACAACAATCCCCACTTTATTTGCTTGTCCTATGGTATGCTGTACTATCCTGATCCCTTTTTTTGAAAACGCCATAACTGTGTGCTCATCTTCCTAAACAATTAAATAATCGCAGAAGTAGGAAACAGGAAGCCGAGTGGCGTGGCAAGAAATACAAGAGAGAGAAAGCGAAGAGCTGCTAGTGACAAATAACGCTGTTGGCATGAAAAAGTAAAGGAAACGAAATAAAAGAAATACATTTTTTATTACTGCACAATTTTGTTACAATAACGGTTTTATCATTTATTTTTGTTTAAAATGACCTAGAATGCTCACAGCTTCTCTGCTTGTGACGGACTAAAGGTGTGTACGCGGCGTCGGTTCTTCGGTTATTCTACCACAAATGCACTCGTATATAGCAGAATCTGAAGGTATAGTTTCTAATCGTTTTGTGATGATGCTATTTTTCAATTAGAAACTAGGGAGGATTAGTGAAATATTTTATAAAATTCCAATATGCACCTACAACTTATTAATTAATGTATGTATATGTTTATATACACAAGCGGATCCAAGTAAGTGTTTTGCAACACATGGTATGCGATCTCCAGAGCAAGCATACATTTGAAAAATATTTAGTTACTGTATGCCGCTGCAATTGGAACAAACCAAATGAGTATTTGGTTGGTACTGACTCTTAAGTTTCCTGAAACAATTTTATGCGGAAGTGAAGCAGCAGAAAAGGCAATTACGAAGCTTAACCATTTATTGATATACAGGGATAATTAGATTTTGTTTGTTTTCTTTCCATAAACTTGGCCTTTTTCGATGAATTTGATCCCTCAAACATCGCATAACGCCAAGCCAACGTATTTGCATTACCGACGTTAAATTTTTGGGTACGCTTTTGGGGAAATCGATGTTAATTTCTTGATTACCGATGCCCAGCTCTGGTCACGTTCGAAATATCGAAAATATTTCATCACATGTTTTAAACTATAAATAACAAAGTGATGTGAATTTTTAAATAATTTTTGGTTTTTATGTAATTTAAAGAATTGCCTTTGACCTGAATGGAAAACTTTCTGCAATATTATCATACAAAACACTCGCACTCACTCAACAGGAAAATAAACTTTTCCTTGTTTACTATTTTTAAAGTTATTATTTACTTTTACATATTTTATTTTTATTTTTTATATTGCTATTAAGGTCTAACTTAATAATTTCAGTTCTTTTACGCATACCACAAAAGAAGCGAATAATACAATGGTGTAATTTTGCTTATTTTTCTAAAAATTAGCTGAAGATGTATTGGCTGTAAAACTGGCTGTTTTATCCAAACTTGCTGAGAACTCATTTCTATCTGGATTCTTAGGTGATTTTATACAACAAAAAAAAAATTTCTTACAAACGGAAATACTACGCCACGGCGACTATATGAGCTGAATACAAGAGGAAAGCCACCAATCGGACAACACAGCATCCCGTATGGTTAGGTACTGATTAGTGAAATATTGCTTCTCTATTTCCTTTGATATTGCCCTTTGAATATATCACTTGTATGGAAAGTTGGCGTGGCTTTTGCCCAAAGTTGGCAATTTTCACTCAGTTTTTATCTAGGACCCAGGTAAGCCGCTATTCTTCGTAAGATCAGTTACTTGACCAACTTCGTATTTATTACAACTGCGCAGTGTCCGGTTTGCAAATATCGACACAATTTTTCGACACGGCACCACCTCTTGGCAATGGCAAACCTACAGTAAATTTTCGGTTCGGATGCCATTCGGATTCGGCATATGGGTATCAGCGGTTTTATCCGTGTAATTTTTAAGAACTGTTTTCTAATTTTTTCATATAAAATACATCAAATACAATTTACCAGAAGCTAAGAAATGTCTTCATTTTTTCTATTAAAAATATCACGTGTACATATGTAAACAGAGGATGAAATAAAAATCTACCTACTGTGCAGCCAAAACGTGATAAGTGTCTATGTATGCCTACGGAAATCGTACATATGGTAAAACTTTCAAGGTTTCCGTGCTTAATTGAATATTTAAAAACTTTGCAGTAAAGTTAGCTGTAAATGAGGTTAGCACTTTATCGAGGCACGTGTTCGAGCTGAAAACTTCATTCCACAAAAAAAAGTCACTGAGTTCGGTCGCGACCGAATTATATATACCCTACACACCCTCTAAAATAAAACACCTTGTTCTATCCATCTTTTTATCATCCCAACTCACTATGCTAAATTTGGTTGCATTTGTATTAGCAGCTCCTTTTATGGTATATAGTTCATTAAAGTTTTCACTTATACATACTATATACCAAATGATTGTAATTTTTCATAAATTGTTTTTGCTTCACTATTTCTTTTGATATTGCTTTGTTTGACTTGTATGGGAAGTAGGCGTGTGGAATTTTGAAAACTTTTTAAAAGGTATTCAAAAGAATATTTGACGACGAACGTATCGAATTTTCCACAATTCTTTTTGGAATTACCTTCAATATCACTCTTTGAAAATTTCCCTTGTATGGGAGGAACCACGCCACTTGGCGGATTTTACCCATTTTAGAATGTTTCATTTCATTTGTTATAAAAAGTAAACAGTGATAAAAAGTAGGTACATATTTAGGTGATTCATAATCGCCTAATTAAGAGTCGATATATACCATACAATTATGAGTGCTCACAAGTGTCGACTTTATTTTATCATATATGAAACCTTATGAATCATTATCATTATGTTGTTGTTTTCATGACATTTTCTTCTCAAAAACAAATGCACTAGTAAACTAATTCAGAGCATACATAGAATTGAAACGCAGATACTTTAACGTTTGGCTGCCGGAAATCCCAGCAGTTATCATCGGCATAACCTTTGGTATTTACCCTATTTACAATTTTCATGTTTTCAACATGGAAATTTAGACAATTTTTCAAACCACTCAAAAAACTCTAAAAAAATTTAAATTTATAACAACAAAAATTTGGAAATGTCAAATTTTTGAAATTGATAGCACAGTTTATTTTACTGAGTCTTCTACAAAAATGCCACACCGCGCATCTCTATGAATGAATAAGTCATCCATCCATTTCTCTCTAGTTCTATTTTTTGCTATTAGTATAATAAAATAAATTCAACGTAAGCTTGGTTCCTTGGTATACTCGTACATAAATTTGTCCATGTGCTTCTCAACTTCGCAACTTCAAAGATTGTTTTCGAAGTTTTCTCATAATGTTTGTAAATTCATAGAAAATATTTGCATTTGCCCAAGTTAATACGTATACATTATTAAGCCAAGTTTATTTTGTTGTATTAACTTACTGTTATGAAAGAGCGTGAAAATTAATAGCTTGTATGTTTTTGCGTAAGTGTCGAGTTGAAATTTTGTGTTCGAATAATAAACAGGAACCAGACTCACTTGTATTGGCAATTTTTTACATGACACATCTTTGAGGTGAATCTTTATTATCTACAATCTCAGCCATGCCTTAATCCTTACTAATGTGCCAAATGATCATTCTTTAGGTCGTGCGTTCTCGAATCGAGGACGGCATCGTTCAAATTCTATTCTATGTAAAGTATTCAAAGAAATTATTCTTTTTATCGTTCACGGTAAACTACTGTGTATGTCGTTGAGTCCAAACTTTGAATTTTTGCCCATAGTATCTCGTCGGGTCGATCGAAACCAAGTATTTATTTGTGAAGGGAGGGCTCCATTTGCAGGGAAGCCATCGCTCCTCAGAAAAGTTTAGAAACTAGCTTTATGGGTTACTGCACATGAGATTATTATTCATAATGTCGGATTTATTAAGGTCGTCAAAATTGTAGAAATATATAGAGAAAATTCTCAAAAAAAAATTATTATATACAACTACCAGTATTTATATTACTACTTTGGCACTAATCCATACACAACTATTGAAAAAAAGTTAACAAAAAGTACAGAAGTTCTTCTGCTGAACTTTGTTCGTCTTCAATTGTTGTTGTCTTAATTGTGCAACTTACTCCTTAGTTCCTCGTTCTTACTCTGTGCTCTTTTTAACACAAGAACTACATAAAGAAAAAAGAAGTATAGCTAAACAATTATTAATGAGCAAAGTTGCCTTGCAATGCAGTTGTAAAGTAGAGGGGCCAATAATACCCGTAGTAGGAGCCGGAGCTGAAACAATTTTAGCAATTTGTGTAATTGTAACAGTTAAGTTATTAAAAAATGCAGAAATGGCAGAAACTACGAAAATCTAAGAATAACAAAGAAAACTGAAATCATTTTCGTTTTTCAGCTCTGTATATGTATATTTTGGAATTGTTGAAGGCATGGGCGTAGACAAGGGGTGAGATGCATTTAAAATTGACAGTTCTTTGTATTTTTTATACTTATACCTTTTGAAACTGGCTGCAGGTATACGAATACGAATGAGGAAATGAGACTGATATTGAGTTGCAATTATTTTATTATTATTTTACTGCCTGAGGGACTTCCATGGAGCGTACCTACATTTGCACTCCAAAAATGAATTAGAAGCAATTATGTATGTAGATATTATTACAAAAGTGCAACATAAAAGAGTAAGGGTGAGATGTGGGATTGACAGAGCAACGATAGCTAAAAAATTTTATAATTTTAATTGCATATTTAACACACTCAAAAACGAAGCCGAAGCAACAAAATGAGGCTGGAAGCTTTTAACATATGCGCTGGTTTGATTGCATTTTAACACACCCCCTTCTTCTAAAATACGTTCGTTTAGTAGCAATCGTTCGTAGCATACAGTATTAACAATTTTTTCTTAATTCCTAAATATGTAAAATGAAAAAACAATAAAAAAAATTATGTGGGAAACAACAACAACAAACAAGCCCCGAATAGGATGCCATAAACGATTGCTAGTGGAGATGGGGTGTTACTTAAGGTACATTTCCCTTTCCCCGATTTCTACTTTGACTGCGGCTGATTTTATTTTAATGGCTGTGAAATATGCACGTAAAATGCATTTTGAGGTATCTTTTTGTTTTGAGTTTCCTGCTTTCTTTCAAAGAATCTCATTTACATTTTGACTTTATTGCTGTATTTGGATGCAAGCTTTAAATAGTTTTTCCTGGTTAGTTATTTTAAAAATGCATCTATAGCTTAACGCTTTACCTTATGCTGGAGAAAATAATTCGTGTTGCGAATATCAACATCTATGGCACTATCTTTCAAAAAAGTGTCATGATGTTTGCCATGTTTGCCATGTTTGCCATTTAGTTCTAGAGGTGCGCAACCTTCTGAAATTGGCAGATATCACAGAAATTCCGCTGTCAGATTCATATTGACTCTTCCAATTCGACAAAAGCATCCACAATTATTCATCGAGTGGACGCATAGACAGAGATGCCATCTTTTAAAAATGAAAACCCACCAAATATTCCCAAAAACACAGCTATTTTCGAAAATACTCACCCAACTGTTTAAAAGCGTTTTATTTTTACTATTGTTTTCAATATAATTTTTTAAAACTAGACAAAAACGATATATTCGGACCAACACAAAAAATTAATACACATTTAAGAATGTGTTTTTTAGCTCAGACCACGCGCTTAAAATTACTTTAATTGCATTTTCTATTGAAATTCAAGGAGATTCTGATTCTACGCAATAAAGGATCTGTGCAGAAAGGGTTAATGACAAAATGAATTATGTTGCGTGAGCACGTTAAAAAATATTCCAATAAAAATACCTGCTAATTTTAAAATTGGTTGGGAAAATCAACAAAAAGTAGTAAATTTAATTATTTTGCATTTGAAATTGAAAATTCATATAAAAAAAATATTAAACTTGATAGAAATTGGTAGAAATTATAACACCATAGGTCTTCATATATTTTTCTGAGACTTCTGCTGACCACCCCCTCCCATCAGGCCTACTCCTAATACATACATACATACTTATGTACATGTACATATGTTTGAAATTACTTTTATGCTTTAAAATAAAAGTTGATAGAATGTCTTAATTTTGCTGTCGCTTTCTTTTTCCTCGCCACTCCGCACCATAACACAAACATCAGCTGCGCTTGAAATGGCATAGAACAATTGCTGTTGATGAAATGTTGCTCATACAAATTTCAATTGTACCAAATTGTTGTCGCTGACGTAAAAACACACACTCGTCAGTCATTTTGGCATTTTAAATTAAATTTTTGTTGAAAAGTCTTGCTGTGAATGTTGCTGCAATGACATTCTGAAAGAGCAGGAAACGACTATCGGAAGGACTGTGTGAGCGAGTTAACTGCTACTGCTGCTTTTCCGATTTCGATTTTGTTTAGGGCTATTTTGTATAGCGATGTGAAAGCATGTTTAACTGTAAAGTTTACCAAAATGTGATTAAAATGTTAATTAATTTCTGATGCACAACAGCAGTAGTTGGGTTAATGTCAACATTTTTATGTATACCAAAACTAGGACAAATGATAACAATGTGTATTAAGATGCAAGGATCTAACTTGCCTATATACCATACAGTAACTGCTCAAACGTCACTAGATTGACTTGAAATATAAACTAGCTGTTATGCACTGTGCTCCAATTTTATCTCCAATTTGAACCATGTCTCATTGCCAGCAACTTCTACAAATGTTTAGCAAAGTTTTACTTACATAAAAAGGTCTACTTCATGTGGATACTGGTGAGAAGACTGTTTTAGCAGACCATAAAACGCATTAGAGCTACAAAATAATTGAAGTACCTCACCACAAAAGTACGCTACAGAATACACGCAAACTGACGAAGACTAACAAACTGTTTACTTCCCCTAATCTCCCCAGTAGTGGATTGCTTTCCCATTCTCGTTCAGTTTGTGTATTTTCAACACATCATTAGTGCAAAGTATACACACACAATAACTTTCTCAAGGTCATATTCGCTATAGCTTCTTGCGGAAACGCTACGTCAAGCAGCCACGAGAAAGCATTGTTTCCATATTCCATACAACTTCTTAGAGAAGTGTCCGCAAAAAGTAAAGGAAAAACTTCAACCTATCTTGTGGAAGTAATATCTGTGGCAAAACAGCTTTGAACGCTTCTCATACACAAGATAGGAAGCTTTCCATTAGAGTATACCTTTTGAGAGAAGCCTGCTCTAGTTTTCTTAAGACCGTGTTTTCCCCCATAACTCGGGGGTCGAATCACCGAATCCGATAAGAAATCTTTCACCGGAAAGATAAGAATGCTTTGCAGTCTGACCTGAACGTAGTAAAGAGCTCAAGCATGTATTCCGTGCAGTAGTCCGAGCTTATGCTTCGACAACGACTTTAAATCGTTTATCCAAAAATGCCTTTGATATTTCCTACATTAAAATACTAAAATTTATCTTTGACTCCATAATTTTTTGAATATTTTTAATTAACTTACAGAAATGCGATTTTCAGTTTTCTCTGAATAATAAAAATACCCACAAAACCAAAATTTAATTAATTTAATTTGTTTAATTCTTCTAGGCTTTTATACTACAACAGAAAACAAACGTAAACAAAAAGAAAAAAAGATGAAGGACGAAAACTAAGGCATAATTAACTGTTGACAATGCTGGTGTAAGTATTATATGTAATGAGCTCTGTTGAGCTGAGAGTAGTAAACGATGTTAGATACTCGTAGTAAAATAATAATAGTAGCAGCCAGAAACTCTGTGGAAAAAATATGTATATGCAAGATCTTAATTATTTATCATGTTTCTTGGTTCTTAGCTTTTTTTCTCTTTTTACTCTTGAAATCATTTGTGGCAGTAAGTGAAAAGAAAACTGATTAGATCCAATGAAGTTTTATACCCTGCACATTCTGTGTACTGTTGTAACTAATTGGGTAAATTTTCAACATCGGACATCAACACAAATATATATAGCAAAATAGTGTAGAGCGAGTGAGGCTGTTAAATGAAATATTTAGTCCAGAACCCCCTAAATCGCTATGGGTAGGTTATTTAAGAATCGGCTAAACCCACACTTCGTTTTTCATGTACTTGAAATTTATTTGAATGACTCTGCCACTGAGACGTTCTCACTTCACTCTATTTCAAAAACAGGATAGAAAAGCCAAATCTACACGCTTTCGTTTGTTATTTATTTGCAAATATTACAAGCACACATATGAGATGAAATATGCTTAACAGCAAAATCAACAACAACAACAAACCGTGCACAATAAACTCAAATATGAAAAGTAATGTTTAGTTACTTTTTCTCCTCTTAAAAATTTTGAACATATCACGCAAAAACATTCAAAATGAAAAATTACACGCGCTCAATTTCCATATATGGTATAGCGATTTCAAAAGCGTAGTGTAGCACAGATGGTGTTCCGCTTCAATGTCAACCAGCAACGAAAATACGCTATGTCTAGATATGTTGAAGGAGTGAAAGAGCCACGATGAGAAAAAGAAACCAAAACAGTTGAATCACATGCAAATTTGCATAATCCTGAGTAAATAACGGTGCGAACATTTGGAAAAATCGAAACGAATTCAGTCTATGAATTTCAGCGTTTATTTGAGTATAGCATGGAAAGTTTTCCGTTAAGCTGCATAGAAGGAAAGAAGGAATATGTACCTGCTACAAACATACATACATATATACATATTTATATATAAATATGTATGTACATATGTATCTATATGAGTATTCGTATGGTATATACATGTACTTATAGTATGTATTTATGTAAGCATATAGTATGTATATGGTATGTATGCATGTATGATTCGATACTTAGGAAATAATCAGAAGCTCAAAAATAAGAAATCAAATAAAATAAATGTTTGGGGTTTAGTTAGCATTTTATGTGAAGAAGTTTTTTATCTTTCTGCTACGTATATTTTTGATAGGACACTTGATGTAAATGCGAGCATGCGTCACTTAAATTCAGTAAAACCACGACTATTACAGTTGCAACAATGTGAATGGAAATGAATAACCTTTCTGTGATAGGATCAAACTTGTCACATTGAGAAAGATTTTCTTCTTCGAATGTGTGGTAAATGCCCATTCTTGGGTTTGATGGTATCTAGCATTTGCTGTAGCCATCTGATAACATTCGTCTGTATTTAAATGTTAAAATATTTAAAGAGGCTGTGAAATAAATTTACATAGTTCCGGGCTTTTCTTAACGAATCCTTTGACAGTTTCAGTCCACCTGGGGGTCGTCAAAAGAAATATGTATCTGCACTGTCTCTAACTGCATCCTATTTTACTTCGGGTATGACATGGCCTTGGCCCATGGAATAGACCTACAAATTTATACCGAATTATACGGCGAATTGAAAAGCTTTTCATAGGCAATTTTTGCTCTTGCAGGTCTGCCAATGACTGCCAGGAGGTGGCGCCGTGATTTTTCTACTTGTTGACACTCGTCAACCCACTACCAACTACGTCACTACAGTGACTACAGTGGTTAGTTCTCGCGAGCTCATAAATAGGGATTCTTCATCTACTTCTAGGATAACGACATTTTATACCGGCCACTGGCGTATAAGTAGTGATGCAGATAAACTCATTCTACTCGTTGCAAAAGTTGTGGAAACCCAGGAGAATAAGAAGCACTTACTCATTTGCTTAGCAAGTACATATTATGTATGTACTAGTGTACATATATAAATAATATGTACATTATATAAATATAAATGTGCGAATTGAAGTAACGGCTTGCCACAAAGACCGCTCTTCCGATTAAAATGAATCTTTACCTCATTTAAAAAAATAAAAAATTACTTGGATAGGCTATAACCTATTATTTTCATAATTTTTAAGAATCCAGTGAAAATATCTAATAATTATGCTGTTTTCCCAAACAAAAATTTTCTTGCAATAGCCGAAAAAAAATTGGTCACGCTAATTGGGTATAAACAAGGGGCCGATTTTGTGAACCGGAATACTAAGAAATAGTCAAAATTAAATTGCAAAAATGCATCAAAAAGGCAGAACAAAACTTTAAAAAAGGCAGAAAAAAATTATAAAATAAGAGTTTGAATGAAATTTCTACAATAATCGTTTTATATTTTATCTCAAATAATAATCGCATCGCTAGAGCAATTCCTTCTGTATACGATACAGATTTTGGATTGTATGGATGCAAAAAACTATTTAAAAAAATGCTAAGTAACTTAATATTATGTGGGAACCCTAAGCTCTAAAACCAAGTAGAAGGCAACATTTTTGTACATATTTCTGTAATAAGTACGTAGCAATGCCGAAACAGATCGAATTGGGTTTGAATTGAAATCAGTTTCAATATGTACTACTTATTCAAGTAGCTATATGGAAGTGTGTTTATTGCTAGAAATTATGATTTTCTTCGAAAACGAAATGCCAGATCTACCTCCCAACTTGCCATCTGTGTACGGACGAGTACTTTTGTAAAATATGCGGAAAAGCGGAAAATACTGCTGCGATGTTTTTGAAGCAGAAAGTATTGAAGCACTATTAGAATTGGATATTATGCTATTGCAGCAATTCTAAGCTATACCATGGGAGCGAAGTAACAGCTGTCAAGTAGAAATACGCCAGAAACGAAAGTGTTCACTACCTACAAATGTACATATTTGGTCTGCTGCTGGCGTTACTTTTGCTGACATTGCGTTTTCAATACGGTTTTGTTTAAGAAAATGTATGAAAAATAGTAAAATTATAAGCATTTTCATATTTTCCTGTTCATCTTTCTTGTTTCAATTTTTACTCTTTACTCTACGATGAAATGAAAGAAAATACGAGATTTTGCGCCAGGCATTTCGACCTATTGTTATGACAGTGAAGGTACGAGTATGTTAATTTTGGCATATACTTATAGTATATAAATATGTTGTATGTATGTTTGGCTGCCCTTCATATTTTATAGCAGGGTATCTAACTAAGTTTTTTTATTTGACTGAATGTGGAAAAATTGTTTTGTATGCTGGAGGAATAGAAAATATATCTACATTATTTTTATAAAGTAAGTTTTTGTACGTGCACTTAACAATATTCAGGCAACGATACTTGTGAGATGGAATTGTATATTCAAATCTTAAAGAGAAAATATATTGCATATCTCAGAAATCTCCTTTGAACCTTTTGCAACCGTATTCTAGTTTAGATATTACAAACGAATTATATTATATGTAATTTAAAAATATCTCTGCTGTTGCGGTTCTAAGAAACTACCCCTAAGATCAATATTTTAATATTACTTTCAGATTCGAAGAATTTCTCCTATATTTTCGAAATATATATGTGTAAGAACTTTGGTGAGTTTTTGCAGAAGTAAAATAAAGTACATACACAAAAGTAATTTTGAAAAGGTTTTAAATTCGGGATAGACTTAACACATTTCTTCAATTACCATATTCAGTCACTATAAACATGTATGTACTGAAGACTGCTGCGACTGTTTTATATACTACACCGAAAACTAGTTTTTTTTTAACAAATAAATTACTTATTAAATTTCGAGTAGTTTACAGTCCTCGAACCGGTGACTGTGATTTTGAAGCAAAGTGATCTACATGAACATTCTACGTACGATCGTTTTAAAAGCAATATATCTATAGTGAAAAAACCGGCTGTTCCCTGCTTTGCCGCTGCTTAAACGAGTTGTGTATAGTTCAGATGACTAACTCGTGCGTAGGCTAGTATGTCAATCAAGAAGTTATTTTATTATTATTATTTTTTTTTTAAATCAAAAATAATGCAAATTGCGCGACGTACAAAACCAGTTTTCCATATATTAGGCTAAATATGTATAAACTATGTATTCGGCAGCTATTTGAGATCTAAAGTGCTATTGTGTGTGTTTCGTGTCAACAAGAACGACATTTATTACATCAATCTGGTCATGACTAGCATTACATTATACTAGTCTATGTACTAGTATGCATGGACAGATATATTTTTGTTTGACTAGAAACATGCGCGAAGTGGACCGCTGTTGGCGCAGGGTATCTATTAATATGTAACAGTAATGAAAACTTTTGCACAAGCAACACACACACACACTTTTAGAAATTTATATAATTTGTTTATTATATTAATAAATTTATGTACACGCGTTTCTCACAGCAAAAAATACTTATCACCAACAAAATCGTGTCTGTAGAGAGAAATATTATTTCGTATAATCTCTTTTACATAGTCACACATGTGCAATGGTTATATCAACTACTTTCTGGAGGAATGATATGCTTGCATATGATAATTATAAAATATCTCAATATAAGTCCTGTGATGTATGCATGTTCTTCCATATAGAGTTTTAAGTGCTCTCATAGGATTTTCAAAACTGTGATATTTATCGAAATTACAATTTATGAGACGGAAATCAGACAGGATAAGATGGAGGGGAGGTGCACATAATTTATAAGGCGCATGTTGTTTTTCTTTTGCTCCATTTTATATGCAATATATGATACATACATAAATATATGTACCATATTTACCTTCAACAGATGAACGGGGAAGCAATTTTCATAACCTTTTCGAGAAGCCTGCAAAATAAACTGAGTGCAGTCTATATGAAATAAAAGTCTTTGCATTTATATAAGTATTTATGAATTTAAATCGCATTTAAGTTCTGCACATATATTTTCATCTAATTTAAGTTAAATACTAACACTAAAAAAATTTAAATTAACTACTTACTAATCTAAAGATAAAATGGCATTGAAATTTCGCTACAGTCGTAAGAGCCTTTAAATTAGGGAGCAATTTTTCTTATGCATATATATGTCTATGTTTTAACTTTAAAATAAAAACGTATGGGTTACATAAAAAGAATAATTTCTTTGAAATAAGAAACACCTTTTTGCAAACAGTGTTTTAAAGAGTACTACTTAGTATTACTTTTACATACTAATCGTCACTGAACTAACTATGTACTCGTACCTTTACTCATAATAAATTTTACGTGGTGTTATTTTTTTGCACGGGTAAGTAGTTCCAGTAGTAGTAGTGGTTGTTTAACGCAATGCACACACTTTGACTTCGTTTTGCATAAGCCACTACATACAAGTAGCCGAAAAACGACTCGTTGCAGATCTCTGAGTGTGCGAGTACACATAACGACTGAAAAGAATATAAAATAAAAAATGAAAGCAATAAATAAAATATAAGTTATGCACGAGCAATAAAAATAATTTAAAAGACATTTTTATAACTTTAAATATAATATTTCATCTAAAGCAGTATTCTTTGAAATCTCGAGGTGGATCGACTTGATTATTTAGTTTACATACAAGTTCATAAGCTTTACGTTATAAAAGTAGATTTTAGTACTAATTTTTCTAAGAATGATAAGAGAGGATTTGGAATAATAAGATAAAATGCCCCCAATAATAAAAGAAAGGTGGCGGCCGCACAACAGATCAACCTGAACCTACCTGAACAAAAAGTGTATATTCAGCCAATAAAAATCATTTAATAATAGCTAAAAAAAATTCCATTTCATGTGACGGTAAAGAATACCTACTATGCACCTTGCGTAAACTTACATATACTTTTACTTATATATGAGCCACTACTAAGTACCCGCTGTTATTGGTATTGAGATTATAGAAACTACGTTGCTGACTGATCAATTCCTAAAATTATGTAAGCAACTTCAATGCTCCAGCAAAAATGTTGAATGTAAATACTGCAATTGTAGCGATAGAAACGAAACATGACAACAATGGAATAAACAATGGACGCCAGCCATGCAAATATAGAACCAAATGGAAATGGAAAAGATAGAGAATGAGCATGATAGGAAGAACAACGTTAACATGCAGGCAGGCAAGCTGTCAGGTAATCTGCTGTAAAACAATTAACAACATCCGCAAAATAATAAGAGAGCGCATGTGTGGCAGGGTAAAAGTACTACAAAATGAAAACCAACACACACGCACAGTGACTATAACTGTGAACACAACAGGATGTAGGATTAATGTAGTTTTATTGCACAATGCGATGTGAATGGTAAAGCAGACGTTGCCATATTTGGTCGATGCAGTGGTGGATGTACATATATTTATATACAGAATGTACTCAACATTAATGTTTATTATCGTGATTCATTTGTATGTGTATTTCATTTATCCTCTCAGAAGCAAGTGATGTGGGAATGTACTGTCGGTGCAGAACACGCAGAAAAATGCACAAACACTTGCCACATGTATGAACAAAATATGTACAAAAAATGGCCGAGTAAAAAATGGCAGATTGTATTTAAGAAGTGTATACTACTCTTAAAAAAACACATGCATACATACAAAATACTTTAATCTCCATTATTGCACAGAGCGCCATAAAGTACGCTACATCGAAATAGTTAGCAACAAAATATTACACGAAATAATGAGACTTTTTCCATTAACCTTATGCTGCTTCATCGCCAGCGTTAGCACTCACCCACGAGCTCGCCAAATGATGTTGTTGTTGGTATATGATGGCGTTGTGTCAATAATTTACATTTTACATTTCGTTTGCAATTTGTTTTAATTGGTAAAGCAAACAGTTATCCATATGCATGCACTAAGTATATATGTATATGTATAAAGACGTGAACACACACAGAATTATACTTACATATGTACATACATACATTCATATGTCGTACATTCATACTGATGTATATGTACATATGTATATGTAGAATAACCGATATATGTATGAATATGCAAAACATACAGGGAATGAGTGCGAGTATATTTAAGAATTATATAGTAAGTAGTACGCTTCCGTAGTGAATTTCAGCGAATAATGAACATTTTTTGGCGAGTTTTTCAGTCCACATACCACAGCAATACTACCGCTAGTGTAAAGTATGTGTGTGTATTGGAACAGAGCTCAGATTCAATTCAATTTGCATTCATGCATTGTTTTTATACCAAATTTCGTTTCATAGAGCTCATGCATACTGTTTTAACTCAACTTGATAAATTTTATAAGATTAAAGCGAAAATTAAATTCATAAGTGAAAGGTATGTAGGAGAGGAATACTTCCACGCATTGAAAGTTTACAAGAACGTGAACATTTTTTATACCTAGGGTAAAGACACGTAAATTCGTGATAAAATGTGTACAATCGATTACAAAAAACATCTAGAACATTTAGAATAAAGTATTGCATACCTACTGATTAAGCTACTAGTGATCTTCGAAAAAATGCAAGATGTTTTAATATTTTGCATAAGACAAACACTCTGCGCCACAGCATCCAAATGAAATGTATGGAAAAAATAATATTTTATTTACTCTTATTAATACGTAAATTTTATTTATACAACTCTTATTTCATGAAGTTGCGAACTTTTCATTCTTACATAACTTAGTTAAAACAAAGGTTTTTCATTCAGAAACCGTTAGAAACATTTAAAAGTCATATCATGGTTGGATTTTTCATTCTTTGCACTTCTTGACTGCCGACTTTAAGGAGGTTGGCTCGAGCAGTTTTAAAGAAATCACGAATTTAATAATAACCTGAGTTTACATGCTTACATACATATTTATGTAGAAGTTCGATACATAGGCTCAGCCCAGTCGATAAATGAAAAATTCGATAAATCGGATTGTACAATTTTTTAGGGTTTTCTAAAAGAATGGTCTTTTTTCGTAATTTATAATATCGTTAAATCATAAGACTCGAAAAGTTGCGTTAAACCAAGTTCTTACTTATGTAGTTCTTAAAAATGTTTCAATTAATTTCAGGAAGCAAAAACTGGCTTATAAAGTAAATGTAAGTAAATGGTATCAATGAATGCGAAACGAGCTATGAGGTGGAGCTGATAAGAATGTATCGTTTATTGTCATTTTCATATACAAACTCGTGCATACGTTTTGTGTTACGTTTATAAAAAACATACCAAATGCAATAGCTGAAACTGCACCTGCAAAAAAAATCCACCAAAAAGCCCAATTAAACACAACACAAATTAAAAACATTGAGCGACTTTTCATTAAATGAAAAGAACTTATTATATTTTGCGTAATTTCGAGTAAAAGGCACTTAACTATTTTCGTTTTGTTTCGAAAAGTACAACGTCTTTAATTGCATCCCATTAATGTGAGTGCATCATTAAGCACCTATACTACTACTGCTTGTTCTAATTTTAGCAGCCGGCAACGACTGCAACAAATACATAATAGCTGCCACATCGCCAAAGCACGATACCAACAAATTCAAAATAAAGCACTCTGCACTCCATTTGCGGCAATACATGGCCACTGACAGGATATTTTGTTTTGTGAACACAAGGAGTGTGTGTGTCTGGAAGAGAGAGAGAGAAGAAAAGAGCGAGTGCTCTTAAGGCGCTTATATTTCAATTGCCGGTATTTGTTAGTTCCCAACAATAAAATTTATAGCGTACTGACGTTGCTAAGCATCTAACGTGCATCAGCATCCTATCTAGGTTGCGCCGTACTAAAATGGCAAAAGCATTATTTTGACTCAGTAAGCATATATGACGAAAGAAGTAGGAGGAAAGAATGAGGTATCAAAGAATTTAAAATAGAATTTAAAATAGGGTCATAACATTATTTTCTTATCTTCTTCTATAAGGAATACAAAGACAACATAATCTTTGAGCACATTCAAAAGTGTTCTGCCATTAACCAACGACTCTTTGAAATAATTACTTTTTGTTACCAAAATCTGGTTAAATATTTGAAAGTTTCCATCTACCAAACTTTAGAAGGTATCCTATTTATTTTGTTAAAAGAATTGAGGGATGTGATGACTGAGGTTTTTGAGGATAAAATATCGTTAAGCCTCTTTTTCCAACTTTTAATGGAAACTCTGTATTTTACTAAGACTTACATATTTACTTACTTACTTTTAATGGCACAACAGCCCATGGAGGGACTAGGTCACAACCGAATTTTAAATACCCTACACACCCTCTGAAATAAAACATATATTTTTGAGTCAATTTTGTTAGGGTTTTTGTATGAAATATTTTTGTTGTTGTATTAGCCTAACGCACTATACCAAATTTTATAATGTTGTTTGAATATTTCACACTTTTATCATTTCTTTAAAAAGATTTCTGTCTGTTTTGCTTAATTTTTTTACTATATATTTTTATCGTTGCATCTCTCCGCTGTTGGGTTGTTTTGCAACGATTTGGTTGTTTATGTGTGGGTATGTGTTGAGTTTGTATGGCCGCCACTTTTAAAATCGCCAATGGCAGAGCCAGAAAAGTAACAGCTGCCAAGTACCCTTTTTTACACCAACAACATACAGACGCGAACGACTTTGCCATACTCGTATATTATGTACATATAATAAAATGCAGCACCCTTAGATTTTCTTGCACTCACACTTTACTGTGGAGCACTTTCGATGTATTTATTGTACTTGCATATATACAGTGTGTTTTTTTTAAAGTGTGGTTTTCAAGAAGAAATAAAACGCATATAACTTAATGTTATGGCCAAGAATTTAGCTTTATTATAAAGATAAGGATTTGCCATTATGTTCTAAAATCGATTTCGGGCAAGTGGCCGCCGAGGTATCAATCGTCTCTGGCTTATCTGCTTAGACAAGCGACTTCACAAAACGATCTTGGAGGCCACGCCACAGGCCCACGACGCGAGATAATGCGCTCACCAAAAGTTTCCTTCCATAAATTGATTGTTTCGTTGGCTGTATGGCATGCAGCGTCGTCTTGTTGGAACCAAAGGTCGTCTACATCAACATCCTCCAATTCGGGCACGAAAATGTCATTAATCATGGCTCTATAGCGTTCCCCATTGACTGTAACATTATGACCGGCTTCATCTTTGAAGAAATATGGACCAATGATTCCCTCTGCCCATCGAGCACACCAAACAATGACTTTTTGAGGATGTAAAAGCGTCTCAACAATGGCTTGTGGGTTATGATCACTCCAAAAGCGACAATTTTGCTTACTGTTTCGTAACGTGAAGCTCACTTTCAATCAAAAGTGAGCTTCATCGCTGAACAAAATTTTCTGAAAATCGGGATCGGTGGCCATCTCGTTTTGGTAATAAATTTGCACGATATGCAAAAATAATCTCAAATCAAGTAACAAAATTATACAAGTCGGTCGTGATCTTTCTTGTTCTCTGTGTATTGATTTATCTTGATTTTGATGTTAATTTGTGATTTTGGTGATTGGTCGGATTTAAAAATAATGTTACATTTTATTGAATAATTCATTTTTAATTAAATAATTTAACTTTTGTTTTCTTATCGTTCCTTTTTAATTTAATTTTCAATCTTGGCTGAATTTGCCAGTGAGATATTTTTATTTAAAATTTGTTTTCTCTTTTTTGTATATCTTAACTCTTTAAGCTGCTTGTACAAGTTAACACCCTGTACGCTGAAGTCGACAAGCCAACGACCGGCACGACTTTCCAGCTAAAATAAATTCAGGTACATCCGCTCCCACCAAATGTGCTGATCGAGCGTCTGACTCGCGAAAGCGGACACCTCATAATCAGCAACACGTTGCAATTATGCCAATGCAAGCAGCGCTGCTGGATATTTTCGTCGCCTACATTATTTTAAGCTTAACTTTGTATGATTAGTCTTAATTTAACATTTAATCAATAAACAGCTTAAGCTCAAAAAAATTATTTCTTTTAGAATAATTAACAAGTAATTATTCAACTTACACTCTCAGCATTATGCCTAAATTTAAGTATATTCATATCAGCAAATGTTAATTTTTATTTGCAGCTATTTTTCACAAACTTTTCTATATCTTTACATAAGTACATATTTGCAAACGGTACAGTTTACATGTGCAGTGGTTTCCAAACTATTTGAATATATTTTGTTTGCATAGTCTTTTTATACTGTAAAACTTTAACAATATAATAATGAGTTTGGGTTTTTCCAAATTGCACACTTAAAAGTGAATCCGAGCATCAGGGGTCTTGCTGGCTTTTGTAATGGCATCGGTCATATCAAGTGTGCTAGTCTTTTCGGTAGAATCACGGATATTATAGATGAAGTGAAGCTCTTCGCTGGTCCTGCTTAAAGTGTAGATCGACCGAAGTTGAAATTAGTAATATGTTCAATACAACTAGAAACGGATTTATTCGGTATTTAGTAGTAGTTGTCCGCGTTTTTGAATTTTTGTTCAGTTCTTTTTTTTGCCAGTGATATATTACTGGCCCTACTGGTACCTGCAGATGTAGCAACATATTTATAATAAAATTGGATAACATTAAATTTTTTGTTGTACTGACTCTAAAATAATAATGTAGTCCGCAACTAGTAAACTTTAAAATAGTTTGAGACTATATCAAAACATGCTAGCTAATTTACTAGCTCTGGAGCTAGTTGGTTGGATTGCAGGACTGTAGGACTGCAAATGCGTACTACATACATATGTATAGTAATGGAAAACGCAATTTTACTACACTTGCGCTTTGAGTTGAACTTAGGGGATTTAATAGAGATCCTGTTAATATTGTTGTTCGCATATTTATTTCGCCTGCAAGCTAATCAGAAATTGAAAGGCATTATTTTAATAAACTCTATTACATAGAAGCAAAACGAAAAAAAAACTATATAAACTTGTTCATCCTGAATTCAATCATCGCAAAATTATTACCACTTGACATAGATTCAAAAATCTTTGCAAAAATTAAATAAAAATTCTTGATTTTCAAATTTGTTTATTACAACATATTTTTGAAAATTATCAAGAGTAAAATTTTTGTAGCTAAAAAAAAATAACTAGGAGTCTTGGAAAAATAGCAAGATAGTCCATTTGGCATGGCGCTCTCTTTTTCATTCAGGTTTCTACTGTCAAATAAAAAATCAGTGGTTTTTGACAAAGAAATGTAAACAAACAATTAAAAAAAAAATATTTATAACTTCTTTTTGTCTGTGATTTTAAATAATTATATAATATATTTTATTTGAAAATAAATAAAATAAAAGACATTGTGAATAGTGTATTACTATAATATAAAAATGGGTATGTATGTTGTGCTATTTGCAAATACCAGCGCGGAAACGGGAATGGCGTATTTTTATTGTCCCAAAAATTGAACTGAGACGACAGCGCTGGAATGAAGAATGTAAAATGGTCTTTAAAAATACTTCGGTAGTTTGTGAAAATAATTTTTCCTTTAATGACTTCCCTTCAGAGAATCCGTCCACGAGAGATTAAGACTGAATATCAATCTACAAAAATGTAAATAAACAATAAGCAACAGTTACCTTTAAATTAAAGTGAGCCATTAAAGTCAACAAAGACATTCTGCTAAGTTATCTGTAAGTGATGCTGCCACCGGCGCACTTACTGGGCAGTAATTTCTTCATAATTTAGTCAGAACTTTCAAATAAAATCAAGCTAAATACTGAGTATCAGGTTGCCACCGTCAGTGAATAGCGCGGGAGATGCAGTAAAGCAAATTTGAATTCAATTGAAACAATTCCCAGATTGATGCATCAGAAATATCTGGTGCAGCTTCAACGATTTACAGCTAAATTTCTTAAGTGGCTTGCGTTTTGGAAAACAGCGTACACTGTTGGTGTAACGCAAAGGATTCACGTGGCCGCGATTGTGCCAACTAACTTCTTGAAGAAAGTTTGATAATTGCTTCCATACTGAAAATAAATAAAAATAATTTGCCAAGTTTGACAATTGTCAGCTGATCGATTACTACGTTCAGCGCTCTAATTTAATAGTTTGCCAGTTAAGCTAGGATTGCCTCTCGGATGCGACTACCTGTATTATTCTCAAGTTGTGCGTGTTATATCTGTACATGAATGGAAAGGACTTACAGTTTTATGCCGAATCCGAACGGCGGATTGAAAAGCTTTTCATAGGCAATTTTTACTCTGGTAGGTTTGCCATTGCCTGCCAAGAGGTGGTGCCGTGTAGAAAAATTGTTTATTTTACTTTTTGATTTTGCCTGTGCCGAGATTCGAAATCCGGACATCGATTCGATACTGAGTACTTTTGAATACTCAAAATTTGATACTTTCTACAATGGAGTACTACCTACTATTTTGAGAATCTAGGTCATACTACTTCAAGTATCGATTCTGCCCAACACTAGTTTTTATGGTAGCTATTTATTTTTAGAATAAAAAAGTCGCTACACTATGTAATAGTAACTTATCGTGAAGCTAAACGTTTTCCACATTAAACTACAATATAACTGAGCTTTACTTTACTAAGCTTTTATGAAAGTACATACTATACGACGGAAAGTGTACATCCATCACAGCTGTCAGACAGCAGATCGAACATCATTTCACTAGTAGGGATAAAAAAGTTCTAGGTTTTCAATTCAAGATACTTTCACAACTCAAAGTCAATACAAGTGCAGCGAACAAACAAAAAAAATAATGGGTCCTCAATACTTAGATGCTCCTTTCTTTGCGGTCGCTATGAAATTGACACTGAGGTTATGAAAGCAAAGATAAAGTTGAAGTTGACGTGGACATGGAAGTAAATAGTAGCAAGTATGTATATGTATATTGCATTTTTCGGGCGCTGTTTCTGAATTTATGCATTTGTGTATGTTTGTATATACATGCATTTCATGCATGTGTATACTTTGTTCTACATCAAACTTTAGTGGACTTGAACCGAACGTTTTTCACAAATTTAAAAAAAGAAAAATACTTGAGATTTATTAAAATTTATTTTATATGAGTTTTATATTTGTAAAAACAAGGCAGTGGTAGTAGTAGTCCTTCAGACGAATAAGGAGCAAAAAGTGAACCTTGACACTGTTATCTTTTACGGAAGTAGTTTTTTTATCGGACTCTAAAAGGTGTAGTCTTCGTTTCTATCACCCACTTATAATATATGTACACAATCGTATATATATACTTACGTACATATTTTAAGGTAAGCCAAGTGGGTTTTAGTTTTGTTTTAGTCATAAATTGACTGAGCATTACAATAGAATCTCTATAGATCAAATTCCGATACATGAAAAACTCTTACCATATATAAGAAAATACACGCGTTCGTATATACTTCTGCAGAATACTTTCTTTAAATTGCCACACTTACAGTCTTGCCTCAGGTTTCTCTTTCGACTGAAATCTAAATCGCATTCATTTGAGTCGCACTTAACCGATTTTCCATATCCATTTTATTTAAAAGTGAATTGCAGAACATGGTGTTACTGTTCTCAAAAACAAGAGTTATTCTCATTTTTCGTTCAAAAAAATCAAAATTATTTTTTTAAGTAAAACTATTTCAAACTAGAAAGCACAATATGCACTCTAAGAAATTCGAACTCCGGACGATGTTTCACAGAGTCCAGCACCATTTGCTGTTTCTTACTTTACTTTTAATGGCACAACAGCCCATGGAGGGCCTAGGCCGAGCTTTTCGCATCCACTCATGTTGTGCGTGTTATATTTGCACATGAATGGAAGGTACCTACAGTTTAATGCTGAATCCGAACGGCGAAGTGAAAAGCTTTTCATAGCAATTTTTACTTTTGTAGGTTTGCCATTGCCTGCCAAGAGGTGGTGCCGTGTAGAAAAATTATTTTTTCTACTTTTTGATTTTGCCTGTGCCGAGATTCGAACCCCGGCCATTCTGCGCAGCAGTCCAAAGCACTACCACAACGCCACAGCGACCACTCCATTTGCTGTTTCAGAGAGTCCAAAACTTTTTTACACAGAATATTGTCACATTTTGAACACCGAATGGTCTTAAATTAAAATATTCAAAATACTACAAATTTTGAACATCGATCGGTGCTCAGTTTATATATTTTTACAACCCTCGGTGTATACTTATTTTCAATAATTTCTTATTATTTCTATGTAATAAAAACAAACCATTTATTTACAAAAATATATTTTTTTGTTTTGAAAATTTGGTGTAATTTTAGTTTTATAAATTATTTACAACGGTCTAGTTTATCATTCGAATGCGACTTTTGTAGCATAAAATTCCTGAATTTTCATATTCACTTAGAATTTCCTTTTCACAATTTTTCCTGGGAAAATGAAAAATATGTATGTGCTAAAAATTCCACAACATCACAACTAGCTCATTGGTTCCCCAACGTTGTTTTCTCCCGCTGATCCTCTTTTTATTGTTATCGACGATATCCTACATAATCCCAAAAACTGAAAGCGAAGAGGCATCCACTCGAACTTCGCCGAATATCTTAAAGATTTCACATTTGCGGACGACATTTGCTTTGTCGCACTGAAACATTCCGACATGTAAGCAAACCTTGATGATACAATTAAACTAGTTGTAAATATCACCTACTTAGGACCTACGTAATATCCGGAGAGAACAGTGCAAGAAAAGATATTCTGACCAGAATTAACAAAGCCATGGGTTAATACTTGCAGTTGCGCTAAATGTAGAACTCGTTGCAGATATCCTTCGACGCTAATGCTCTACGGATGTGAGCCTGTCCTTCAACTGTCTTTGCAGTGAAAATCTCCAAAACTTTGTACTCAGATGCCTCCGATGTATTCCTAAGTTGTGGTGGCCAAATGTCATTAGCAGGGATGCCTAATGTCTCAGATGCAGGGATGTACATATATCGCCCATCACTAATACCGATAAGAGTAGTGTTTCGGAATGATAGTTTATTACAGGAAAATGTGATAAATAAAATAAATAAGTTTTGTTGCGGTCTTGCATGATATTTTTCCCCCTTAATTATCGTTATATAAGAAATACAGGAATATCGGCCACTTCAGATAAAACGTATCAGACAATTGACCCTCTTTTGATTTGATCCAAAACCAGCCCATGGTTTTACTTCAGGCTAAACCCAACAAAAAGGGCTTCGAAAAAGTCTCACTGAGTCTATTTAGCCATATCCGTCTGTCCGTGTACACGACCGTGTACACGATGGCTCAAATAAAACTTAAGCAATGTGAACCAAACTTGGTAAAAACATTCCTTGTACTCAGGAAGAGGGTAAAAGAGCTTAAGTTCTGAAATGGGTAAAATCTATCAAGTGGGCGTGGGCGTAGAAGCCTTGAAATACATATATGTATAATGATGTTGCTGTGAATAATATTAAAATATAACGAACTATTTTTTAATCGAATTGTTCGATTTTTATATAATGTTAATGTGCGTGACCATATTTCACAATATGTACTTAATAAGATTTCTTAATTGCTCGATTCTTAATTTGATCAAATACAGATTTCTCTTCAACTTTTATAAAGTCATTAAAAATCAAGTTCCTGAATTCTCTCGCTTTTCTGTATAGAAATGTACAAATTTTGTTTCTCAAAGTCTCCACCCATTCATATGAACGAGCTTTTCTGGTGCAAATAGATGGAACATCGAATGAATTGTTTGGGGAATTGCGTTCCCTTGCTTGAATGTTGCATATATTCATATATTCCTTTTCGCTGCTTTTCGTTCAAACCTCACATATTTTAATTACTTAGTTTCATTGATTATCTGCTCTAGATAGTTTGATGAAGGCGGCATTGAATAGTATTAGGATTGGTTAGAGTGACTAACCTTAAGTTGGGCACACTTAGGCATTGACTGGCAAGTGATGCACTTGTACACTTTCTCATAATTCTCATTACCTCAGTTTTTAGTAGGAATGTAAGAAGGTTATGTATGAAGGTTCGAATAGTATTGAATGGGGTTTAATTAACTAGTGCAATTAATTAATTTTTTTTTACGTGTTAATTAAGTTTCACATACATATACCTACTAGCTATGAGATTTGTTTACCCTATTGGGCCAAATTTTGTACTACAAATTAATTAATAAATAGAATAAGTAGAATAAATACTTAATAGCAAAGCTACAATCGTGACCAAAAATGAGAAACACAATATAAGTATTTGAATATAAGCATTTTAGCTCGAAAATATTAAGAAAAGGAAAACGCAGCAATGCAGAGCGAAACCACATCAACCACCATTCCCAGCATCACCGTCTTTTTCCGTGAGTACATTTATGGCCTTGCTGACACACATACTAGCAAATACTAAAACACAAACATATGTAAGTATAAAATTTATTGTGTTTGCATTGCAATATTTCGTACGTTGAATATCTGAAAGGAATTCTGTAATGCTTGGTAGATTTATCATTATCTGGTTCTTTAAATTCCGCAAGGAATCTAAAGAATGTCCGAGGTGAAAATTTGATGCAAATGAATATTTATTTATTATATGTATTTTTTATAGAACAAATTCTGAAAGTAAAAAAATGTTAGCAATTAATAGTTAATTTTAAATTCTTCTAAAGTTACATTGTAAAATCCATAATGACTAATAAAATTCCCCAATTCTTCAACTAGCAACACTGCCTAAATAAATATGGATATAATTTGAACTTTTTCAGCTATTGTATAGGCATAACATAAAACATTACATAATACATATATGTATTTCATAAAATATAAAAAATTCAATATAAATACTTTTTTTACGAAACACAATTCAAGTCAATTGGAAAAGGTTAATTTAGAGGAAAAAACAACACGTTAAGAAAAGAATGACTGAGTCCCTAAATGTATTAATGCAAAGCCCTAGTCTTATATTTTACTACCGAATCGTTGCTGGGCAGTGGGAAACGAACTCTAATGATGAGCTCCGTAAAAAATGTTTATAATTGTTCTAAAAATAAGTTAGCGAAAGTAAAAACTTTACTTGATGTCGAGTATAGAGAAATTAGTGCAATTTGCCGATTATGTAGCTATTTATATACGAAGTTACCTTCTTTATCTTGAATTTGCTTTGTGTTTCTCATTACATTATTCGTAATGAATAAAGTAATAGTATAACCGAAATATATTTTATAAATACTTTGAGAGGCGACCTCCACAGGGTCTAGTACATAAAAGTGCGCTTTTGATTTTCTGATTCTTGTTTAACAGCAATTTAAAAAATAAATAAAATTGAAAAGGAAAATAATGGAAAAAATTTTAGCTCAAAGAGCATGAAGAACATCAGGTACATCTGGACCTCGTCACCATTGGCAGAAGTAAATATTTATACTTCATTTTCAAAGAGAAACTATAGTTGCATTGCAGATTATCAACTATTGTTCTGTTTTCCTCCGATGTTTTAGTTTTTGTTACTCATTGATTTTATGTTTTTATTGTTGTTATTACATTCTTTCTTTAGAAATACACTGCAAGTAAAATTATGGCAGTCTAAAGGAAAACTGTCTTCTTGTTCTTCATTTCGTGTTGGTAGCTTACTTGATTGTTCACATTCATAGTTGTGGTAGTTTTTTGTTGTTGTTTCAGATATTACTTGTGACCTACATGAACAACATTTGCTATTGGGTATTCACTTTATACATGTGTATGTGGGTGACAGTGTTGCCAGAGTGTTGGGAGAGAATAGTAGACCAATCAATATATCGTACTTGATTGTATTCAACTAGCAAATTATCGTACAAAGTAGTACAAACTTATTAAATTATAATGAAACTTGTAATTGTAACTTTTGGTCAGCAACATTCGTTGATTAACATAACTGTAGATGTACAGATATATTTGGTATATGTATGTATGAAAATTGTAGACCCACAAGTAGGTATATACTTACTTTGCCCCCGGAAAGATTGAGTGCAAATTAAAATTTAACTATTCAGTGGATTTTTGTGAATTTTACAGTTTTGTCTAGCAAAAAACAAAAATTAATTGGATTCCTAGTAAGTAGTACTCAACATTTTGAGTGCAGTGTAGTTAAAGAAATATTTTACATTAAAATACGCTTTTAGATGGATATATTAAGTACATATATTACATTATAAGTCCAGTACCTCCAGTAAATCTTCAAAGCCATCATTATAATTCATTTTGAAATCATAAAAACTATTTAAAATAAATAAAAATTTCATTGTTAGGTTCAAGCTTTACATAATTTTCTGAAATTTGAACGTTGAAAGCCAAATTTCATTGTTAGGTTCAAGCTTTACATAATTTTCTGATATTTGATCGTCTTGTCCAAGAAAATAAGCATAGCCTACATTTTTCGTCGACGTTTGAGGTGTCAATCGTATACCCTTTCACCATATGTTGGTGTGCCAGATGATTTCTGCGCAGAAATACGTGGCACATTTTATTTTTATTATTTTTTCCAATATAATTTTAAAACATAACAAAAACGAACAACAAAACCAACACAAAAAACTCATGTTCACATTTTGTTTTTAACTACAACCACATATTTAAATTGACTTTAATTAGATAGGGTTTCTGCTACTACGCTACTCCAATAACTTACCAATAAATTTTATTGCCTTTGATAATTTGAATTGGAATGTTTATATTAAAAGTCAAATAAAGGAAGCGTGCAGAAAGTTAGGTTTCGTGAGCACGTTAAAAAACAAACCCACTAAAAACCATCTAAGCAACCAAGTGATTCGCCTCCCCGGTTTTTATCTTAAAAACCACCTGACTTAGTGGAAAACCACCAAGTTGGCATCACTGGGCACATCGATTCAAAGTATCTACTGTGCCATAACTGATATTAGTGTGTTGATTTGCCCTAGCACACCAAGTGTTACGTGCATGTCTACGAGCAAGTCGTCACATTACATTGGCTATATATTTGAATAATAAATATTTCCCGAAATTTGGAAAGAAAGAAATAAAAAGGATCAGACAATACTACATTGAGTGATGCTTACACTTCTTTCTTCCTTTAATGGCACAAAAGCCCATGGGGGGTCTAGGCCGAGCTTTTCGTATCCACTGATTTTGTTCCACTCACTGTTATTAGTGATATATTTGTACATGAATGGGACCTACAGTTTTAAGCCGAACGGCAAAGAGAAAAGCTATTCTTATGCTATTTTTACACATTTGCTTTGTTAACAACAAGAGGTGGTACCGTGTAGCAAAATTGATTTTAATACTTTTTTATTTTGCCTGCGCTGAGGTTTTTTTTTAATGGATAAATTCAACACTCAGGGAAGGAAGATTGATAGTTGGAGAAAGAAGGAGGGAGAATCAGAGAGGGAATGCAATCACACAGGACACCGATAAAGACATAGACAGCCATTGTGGCAAGTGTTATGCCTTTACCACAATGAACTTCAGTTTATCAGTGTCGACTATGACCGCATGTAGCGCCAAAGGCCAAGCTTTTCGCATCCACTCGTGTTGGGCGTGTTATTTTTGTACATGATTATTTTTGTACTGAGATTTGAACCGCGGACACTGCGTGGCAAGACAGCGCACTACCAACTACACCACGACGACATCACACAATATTTTTTTTTTACGTTAGTGTAAAGTAGGTAATAGTTTTTGGTATTTTCAAGTACTGATATTTAGTATTCACTATTGCATCACTCCGATACAAAATAATAAAAGATGAGTTATGTAAGTAATACGAGTAAACAGTATTATAGGTGAAAATTTGTGTAGTACAACGAGCTCAAATAACTGTACAAAACTACTATTATCGTCTAGGTTCACATCACTGCTGTGTGCCTTGTGCCTGATTGAATTTACTGTTTTTTTTTTGATATCCGTGTAACATTGGCAAAATCATTTTGTATTCATCGGGTGTCATGAGTAGGTGCATGTGCATATTTGCACGAATCTCTTCATGGACATGTGTGGGTTATTCTGTGTGTATAAATATGTACTCATGAACATCCTCGTATGTGCGTGGTATTAAAAAAAAACAACGACTGCTCTCTCTTATAATATTACATTAAGTTTGATTGTTTGGTTTTGATTGTGTTATTACCGAAACCGTTAAATGAGAAAAATAAGCTGTGGAAATAAATAAAGGGAAAAATAATTT
This sequence comes from Palloptera scutellata, assembly GCA_958295655.1. Lineage (NCBI taxonomy): Eukaryota > Metazoa > Arthropoda > Insecta > Diptera > Pallopteridae > Palloptera > Palloptera scutellata. Next base: position 98,360,340 of record OY282450.1, read on the forward strand.
TTAAATTATAAAAAATTTAATTACTAATTTTTCTTTCATAACCGCTTATGATGTATTATACTTGACAGAAAGATAATAACAATAATAGTAATTTAATTATGGAACGTCATTGAATTTGATCCGGTTTCTACGTCGATATCAACCAAGGTATTTTAAACGCATCAAAAGTTTTTACTGTATTTTAATGAAAATCACAAAGAGTCATCTCATAATATGCTTGAAATGTTTACTTACTTTTAATGGCACAACAGCCCATGGAGGGCCTAGGCCGAACTTTTCACATCCACTCATGTTGTGCGTGTTATATTTGTACATGAATGGAAGGGACCTACAGTTTAATGCCGAATCCGAACGGCGAAGTGAAATGCTTTTCATAGCAATTTTTACTCTTGTAGGTTTGCCATTGCCTGCCAAGAGGTGGTGCCGGGTAGAAAAATTATCTTTTCAACTTTTTGATTTTGCATGTGTCGAGTATCGAACCCCGGACACTCTGCGTAGCAGTCCAACGCACTACCACTACACCACAGCGACCACTTGAAATGTTATTGTTCTTAAAATGCGCTTGTCTTAAAATGTCTAATAATCTTGTCATTTGTATATGAATGTTAATTATTTATTTTACGTTCAATTATAAATTTTAATGAATATGTACAATATACATAAATATACGCAAATCATGAGTGAAACAATTCGTATGAAATGTTACATTAACAAAATGTGACATTTTCATTGAAAATGTTAGCTGTGTACATAATTAATCGAGTTGTAGCTACAAAAAGTTTGACATATATTTATTACATTTAACATTTTCCGCTATTAAATATTTAAAAAGTATTTCACATATTCACAAACTTATGTTTGGAATTATAGCGAGAAAATTATTGACTTGACATTTATAACCTATATTAGTGGGACATACTATACTATAGTAGGCATACATAATCTACACTAAGGCGTCTCACAAAAAAGGTGTTGTTGTGCCCTCCTAAAAATGAATCTATTTTTCGTTTCAATGGTTTTGAAAAAACCTCAAAAATTCGTCGTTTTATTGGAAAATTAATTTGTAAGGCCATTTTAGGCCAGAAATATTTAGGATTTAAAAAAAAATTTTTTTTTTATTGATTTATTCAGCACACAGGGTATCCTATCCACAGACATAGACAGCCATTGTGGCAAGTGTGCCTTTACCACAATGAACTTCAGTTTATCAGTGTCGGCTATGACCGCATGTAGTGCCAAAGGCCAAGCTTTCCGAATCCACTCATGTTGTGCGAGTCATATTTGTATATGAATGGAAGGGACCTACAGTTTTATGCCGAATCCGAACGGCGAAGTGAAAAGCTTTTCATAGGCAATTTTTACTCTTGTAGGTTTCCCATTGCCTGCCAAGAGGTGGTGCCGTGTATAAATTTTTGATGTTGTTGCTTTTTTTTTTTCTGTGCCGAGATTCGAACCCCTGACACTCCTCTGCGTAACAGTCCAACGCACTACCGCTACGCTACAGCGACCACAATGTTTTACAAATCTGGGAAAAAAAATTTGAAAAAAATTACTCAACTAAAAAGAACAACTTCACCAAAATGGTAACAAAAACTAATTAAATCGCGTCTGGTAACAGATTTTCCAACAACAGATTTAACAGATTTTTGTTGAAAAACATAATCTTCCTTGAATATTTGTTATGTATTTGTAAGCAATTATTTTAGCAAAAGTAGCATAAAGAAAACTGTTCCCATACTGTATATATTTTTCAAAATAATCCAGTTATTGCTAGAGCCGAAATATTGTGGAAACCATCGCAAAATAAACTGAGTTTATCGTATGTATGTACATATATATTTTCCCTACTTTGCTTGCAACGCCGCAGTTCATGACCCTTGTGGCCTCGTGACAATCGATGAATTATTTTAAGTAATACAAACATGAATTTCTGAAAAAGAATTCGTATTTTCGTTTCTTTAATTTGCACCCAGTTCACCATTTTATTCTGAGGGGCGGGAATGCATAATCTTGTCTTAGTATATTCAGTTTACAATAACAACTAATGTCCTGTAATTTTGGGCTTCACAAAACACCCTCGTTGTTGGAGTCGCATGCCATGCTACCACAGCAACTACACAAAATAAATAATATTGCAATTTAATATGCCACTTGACACACATTTCATGTTTTACACAAATATTAATTCCTGTTTCCATTGCAGCTGATACTCCGACTGGTTTCGCTTTAGCTGTGCAACTGCTGTTGCTATTACTGTTGGTGGTATTTCATTGCAGACACCAGCCAGCGCCATCATGTGAGCGCCAACATACATTTTATACATTTACATCTGCACCTATACAGCAAGTGTGCATTGTGCAAATACATTGTACATATAGTATGTACATACACATAGCTATGTATGAATGCGTGGAGTTCCAAAATTCGCTTGAACAGCTTCGCCTCCTCACACTTTTCCTTCCCTAATTTTGTTTATATAGTGAACTATGTATGCAGTTACTATATTTTCTCTGAAATTGCCCTGTAACTAATTAGTCTAGTCTACTAGTAATATATTACTATGTAGACCGCGAGGGACTTCAATGATATCCAGGCTAGTTATTTTTGTACAGGCTTGTCATTAGATAGGGCCAGTACTGGTCTTGCCACTTTCGCTTCATAAGTGCAATCGGGTTTGTTTCGTGTCAACAAGAACAACTGGTCATGTTTAGGATTACATGGTATGTACTAGCCTGAGTGCTACTACGAATATGCATGGACTAGAAATGTTTCTAGTCTGTTTGACTAGAGTCATGCGCTAAGTGGTCTGCTATTGGTTGCAGGGTATTTACTACATTCATATGCATACAGATATGTACATACTATACATATTACATATGCTTGTAAGAATCTCACATTTAAATTTAATCATTTGAATATGACGATATAACGAAAAATCTTTTACATTTGCACACTAACTCTATGGTATGCATTAAATTATATGCATGTGTGTGTTGGTGACTTTTTTAATTCATGTGTAGATTTACTAGCAATGTTTCAAATTACAACTGCAACTGAATGCAAAAATGTTGAACAGGAAATCGTAGAATTCTACACATTTATGCACTGCGAAATTGTATCTATGTATATGCATATGAACAAAGCATCTATGTAGTAGTTATGAATATATGTACATAGGAACTCGTATACGTATAAGAACAAAAGCTTTTGTGTCCTTCTACTTATATGTTTTATAGTTTTTTATACATACTACAAACATATATTCTTTTATTACATTTCATTGTGTATAAGTTAATACTAACTGTTTGCATGCATGTACGTCGAGGGCGTGATAGTTATAATTTTAATTAAATTTCAAAGGGAAAACCCTTGTCTCACATACGTCATGCCCCACAGACTCTATTTGACATATACGAGTGGGTTTTTTGGGGATATTTTCCACTTTTCATTTGGTAAACAAACAAGAATTACTTGTTCCCAATAACATTAGAATTTAGTATGTACAAGGATGTAAAGTATGTATTTAAATTAATTTCAGTTTCAAATGTAAGAGGATTTTGTGCCCTTCAGCCACTCTTTGAATGAAATATGTATAAGGAGCAGTTTTATTCTGAGACTTTTTTATATGGATGAACTATACATATTATATGAATAATGATACATGTAGAAACATACAATCTCAACACCCGGTAGACTGGTATCAGAGGCAGCAGGCAAGGTAAGGAGACTCGATGTGGACACATAAGGTCGACTGCAAAGAATCCCGAACCTTTTCCAAGATTTGAAGCAAAAGGGGAGTATGTCCTTGCCGATATAAGCGATACCGATACAGACTCACTCCCATTTTGCCACCGTGCAGAGTTCTACATGGTTGCTTGGTTGGGTAGACTTTGGGTGGAACCTGAAATGTAGCCACCTCCACGAGGTAGGTTTTGATATAGAAGTGAGCATATTTCTACTGGTCGCTGTGTGGTAGTGGTATTGCGTTGGACTGCTACTCAGAGTGTCCGGGGTGTGCTGTGCAGAGTGTCTCGGCACAGGCAAAATAAAAAAAAAGTAGAAAAAATAATTTTTCTACACGGCACCACCTCTTGGCAGGCAATGGCAAACCTACAAAAGTAGAAATTGCTATGAAAAGCTTTTCATTTCGCCATTCTGATTCGGCATTAAACTGTAGGTCCCTTCCCTAGTTCCTCCATGGGCTGTTGTGCCCCCCAGGGGGGCCTGGGGCGTAGGACACAAGGTAAAGTTCGTGACAGTCGCGTGCGTCCATGGTCGATCCTTGCGCTTCTACGTTTCAAGTCGACACACAGCCTCCTCGTGGCGTCCCCTGGATAGCGATCTGACAACCGTCAGTGAGTTAACTAATGTGTGCGGCGGGCTTCTCCATGGCCTTGAATGAATGGTTGTGCGTCCGGCTTGGAACCCACCACGTTAAAATACCCACCAATGAATCCTCCAAATAAGCCTCGGATAATGAACTCCTCTAACGTTGACGACTCCCGCAAACGCCCAAAGGACAACGATTTACGGATATGCACCTGGAATGTCCGAACCCTCTACAGGGAAGGTGCCTCTATCCAGCTGGTGGATGTCCTCCAAAAATATAGAGCTGACATCACCGCTATACAGGAAATGCGATGGACGGGACAGGGTTGCTCCAAAAGAGCATCCTGTGATATCTACTACAGCCGTCATGCGTCGAGACACAAATTTGGTGTTGGATTTGTGGTTGGGAAGAGACTGCGTCATCTAGTCTCGAGGTTCACGGCGTGAACGAGCGCCTAGCCACTATTCGCATCAAGGCAAAACTCTTCAACATCAGCCTAATTTATGTCCATGCCACGACGGATGAGAAGGATGAAACGACCAAAGATGACTTCTACGAGCTCCTCGACAAATCTTATGAGCATTGCCCCCGCCACGATGTTAAAATCGTGTTAGGCGACTTTAATGCCAAGGTGAGCAAGGAGAGTCTCTTTGGTCCGACGATCGGAAAATTCAGTCTCCACGACGAAGCCACCGATAACGGTATGAGACTGATCGACTTCGCCGCGGCACGAAACATGACAGTTAGTAGCACCAGATTCCAACATAAAGATATCCATAAGGCCACTTGGCTGTCCCCTGATCAAAACACACGAAACCAAATTGATCACGTTGTGATCGACGGAAGGCACGCTTCCAATGTACTAGACGTACGCACAATACGTGGCGCAAAAAACGACTCAGACCACTACTTGGTTGCAGCCAAGGTCTGCACACGTATATGTGTAGCAAATCGCGTACGGATAGGTACAAAGAGAAAGCTGGATGTCGAAAAGCTGCAATCACAACAGACAGCCAAAGTCTTTGCCAAGACTGAAGCCCATCGTCAACAAACTGATTGGACCTTATCAGTGTGGCTTCAGGCCTGGTAAATCCACCATCGACCAGATATTCACACTACGCCAAATCCTGGAAAAGACCCGAGAAAAACAGATCGATACCCATCATCTATTTGTCGATTATAAAGCCGCCTTCGACAGACCGATTACGGATCACTTGTACGCCGCAATATCTGATTTTGGTATCCCTGTAAAGCTCATTCGTCTTTGCAACATGACACTGACCAACACCACCAGCGCAGTGAAAATTGGGACCGACAGACCTCCCGCGCCATTTGATACCAAAAGAGGTTTCAGACAAGGTGACTCCCTATCGTGCGACTTCTTTAACCTTATGCTGGAGAAAATAATTCGAGCTGCGAACATCGACATCTCTGGCACTATCTTCTACAAGAGTGTCATGCTGCTAGCATACGCTGATGATATTGACATCATTGGCAAAAACGCTCGAGCAGTCAGTGCAGCATTATCCAAACTGAAAAGGGAGTCTCGTCGAGTGGTTCGAGTGTGTCTAGTGGTGAACGAGGACAAAACGAAATACCTTGTTTTGACAAACAAAGAGTCACGGCGTCTTGGACAAAATGTCACTGTTGACAACGACACTTTTGAAGTCGTCAAGGATTTCGTATATCTAGGATCCAGCATAAACACCAACAATAATGTCAGCCTTGAGATCAAGCGGAGACTAACTCTTGCCAACAGGTGTTACTACGGGCTCAGTAGGCAATTGAGAAGTAGATCCCTCTCTCGGCCGACGAAAATAACGCTCTATAAGACCCTCATCCTTCCCGTCCTAATGTATGGCGCAGAGACGTGGACATTGACCATCAATGATGAGAGGCTGTTAGGAGCGTTCGAGAGGAAGATACTCCGTAAGATCTAAGGTCCAGTATGCGTGGACGACGTGTATCGAATAAGATGGAACGATGAGCTGTATGAGCTGTACGACACTGACATAGTCAAGCGTTTAAAACTTCAGCGGCTTCGCTGGCTGGGTCATGTTGAGCGAATGGAAGAAAGCGCTCCGGCTAGAAGGGTGTTTTATTCGAACCACGGTGGAAGAACACGCAGAAGGGGACGTCCTAATTTCCGTTGGAAAGACCAGGTGCAGGGCAACCTGACTGCACTTGGCCTTATCAACTGGCGCCAGCGTGCGCATAGCAGAAGTGACTGGCGGAGCTTTGTGGAGGCGGCCAAGACCGATCATCGGTTGTAGCGCAAGCTAAGTAAGTAAGTAAAGTATATTTCTACTATAATTAAAAAATTTCCACGATTTGAACTCAAAATGTTAATAATTAGGGTCTTTGATGAATAACATTTTTTGTAAAATTATTAGTAAGATTTCAGTCAGAAGTGCGTATTACAGTAAATTTTTTTTTTCATTTTAATTATCAGATGAACAGATTATTTTTGTGAATACCAATTTGTTCAATTAACTGTCATTTCTGTTCTGAACTAAATTTGTTTTCAAAGAAATTAGACATAGCACACTTCAGTGCCTTGATAACTTCTGTTTTTAAATTTCAAATATAATATTCAATTCAGGGGTCCTATAAACTTGTATGCCTCATCACGCTTTAGTATAAGGTAATAAATACTCTGAATAAATAATAATTTATCATACTTAATATTGAGCAGATCAAAGAACTAAAATAAGACAAATTATTTTTGGATGTGGGCAGGAGGGCCATAGATAGGACTCAGTTCCCTGGTCTAATTTAATTGGCCAAAAAAGGTTTAAGTTGATGAGTGTAGGGAAACAAGGTCATATGCGCTGCCTAGACTTACAGTTTAACGCCAGTTCCAAACGGCGGGTTAGCAATTTGTTATCATTTGATAGTTTTGCCATTACCTACCAAGAGGTGACTTGTACACTTCAACTCAGAAGTCTCATAAGACTTCATATATTTCTACCGATATGAAGTGAATGAGATCAAGAGAGAACCGAACCAACCCAACCTCCCATGTGGAAGTCAAGTCAAGTCTAGTCTAGTCCTCTATACTGGAACTAATGTTTACTATACGAAAGCCTGTTTTCGAAACTTACGTTGATAAGGAATTTTAAGGGAATGAGATTCCGGAGAGAAACGCAACTAGCTGCATAAAGCTCAAGGAAAATTTATTTATTATGTGTCAGAAAGAACACACGGCAAATCTGTATCAGAAGTATTTGCGTATAGAGCATTGTCAGTCAAACTAAGTACCAAAAAAACTTATTAATTTTACTCTTTTTATAACATACTTAAAATATGTACATAAAACAAATCAAGAATTTGTTCAGTGAGTCGACATCATTTTACGCTGTGGCGTAGTGGTAATGTGTTGGGCTGCTACGCAGAATGTCCGGGGTTCGAATCTCGGCACAGGCAAAATCAAAAAGTAGAAAAAATAATTTTTCTACACGGCTCCACCTCTTGGCAGGCAATGGCAAACCTACAAGAGTAAAAATTGCTATGAAAAGCTTTTCACTTCGCCGTTCGGATTCGGCATTAAACTGTAGGTCCCTTCCATTCATGTACAAATATAACACGCACAACATGAGTGGATGCGAAAAAGCTCAGCCTAGGCCCTCCATGGGCTGTTGTGCCACTAAAAGTAAGTAAGATATTAACAAATGAAAACCAAAAAGGTCATCCGGTTGGGTATTTGTAAGCGGAAGGTTAAACTTTGAGCATTGATGTGACAAATTTTAAAGCCTTCTCTTCGTTCGTATTACTTAGGCCGTAGATATGGTCTTTGAAACGACAACAATTATTAAGTGTTCAAGTTCAACATTTAAATGATATTTTAAAGCAACGCAATCACTGAACAGTTTGTGTGTATTAACTGTGATAATTAAAGGGATGATTGAAAAAAAGTCATTCCCATGGCCGTGGTTGCAGTCGCGAAGGGTGTTCAACAGTACATCTAGGTTCTGCATAGAATCGACGTGTGTTGCAGGACCACGTGTAGCAGCGTGGTTTACATGCGGATAGTAAAAACAGAAGCTAACGTTTTTTTTTCTTTTGCACTTAACGCAGCAAGTTTATATATATATATATAAGTGACATAGTCCCACTGTTTCGAGACTGCACCTGTATCTTCATCTCTTATACTATAGCGTATAAGAGGTTTAAGCGCAGAGCGTAGATTATATATAAAAAACACCGTCCAGTAAGCTAGAGTTTCTTGACAGCAACGGTGTCGATTAACCTCGCTTATAATTGATATTTAAATTTACCGTTCTTAAAAATCTATTTCATTATTTCAAATAAAACAACTTATATTAAAATTGTTAAATTTTATTAAATATTCCTAATAAAATAATATTTATAATAAAACTTTCATTTATATATATATATATATATCTTCTTTTTTTTTCTTTAACAATAATCTGCCATAGGTTTTAATCATTTATTTGGAGATGGGAAAGTGAGGATGTGGCCTTAGCAATTTGGGTATTCAGCTGCGAATTTGGTCAACCTCAGCGCGGTAGATCCAGTGGGTGTAAGCGCTTTGGTCGTCTTCGAGTTAGACTGTTGTCTAGTAGTTTGATGGCCAAAGGTTTGGTATGCTGGATCAGTTTGTGGATGTATTTGCTGTTGTATCGATGGATTATATCCTCGACCATTTCCACATTTAGGTCGCAGTTTAGGGCGACGCTTAACTGCCCTGACCCTTCCAGGTAAAGCGCCTCGCAAGGTGCATGCACAGGTGGACAGCACTGGGTTTTTGAGGACTGAGAGCTCCGTTATTGAAAACTTGGACAGGACAGGCACCTCTTCTTAGCGAAAGGTCATATGGACCGATTTCTCACCGCATATGTTCCACCGAATGAACCAGTCTTCTAAGCTGTACAGATACTCCTGCATACAGAGTGAAGCGTCGATAGGGTTGTGCGCTCGACGGAGGATAGCGGTATCGTCTGCGTAGGTGGCAACCATGTTGTCGGTATGTTCAGGAGTAGGCATGTCGTCTGTGAAAATTGTATAAAGGACAAGAACACTCTCCTTTTCTATGACATAGAATGTTCTCTCGGCCAGGTAGTTCTTCAAAGAGAGGTAGAATGGTGCTGGGAGCCATTTCTTGAGCTGGTAGTATAGCCCTTGGTGCTACACCCAATCGAACGATTGCGCTTTACGTCAAGAAAGACGACAGAATAGTACATTATTTCCTCCAGAGTGTCGATGATGTTGTTGACGATCCGGTGACACTGTTCAGTTTTGCCATGCTGATGCCTAAACCCAAGCTAATGATCAGGGATGATATTATTTTTACTTTTAATGCCACAACGGCCCTGGAAGGGCCTAGGCCGAACTTTTCGCATCCACTCATGTTGTGCGTGTTATATTTGTACATGAATGGAAGGGACCTACAGTTTAATGCCGAATCCGAACGGCGAAGTGAAAAGCTTTTCATATCAATTTTTACTCTTGTAGGTTTGCCATTGCCTGCCAAGAGGTGGTGCCGTGTAGAAAACTAATTTTTTCTACTTTTTGATTTTGCCTGTGTCGAGATTCGAACCCCGAACACTCTGCGTAACTACACCACAGCGATATTCAGTTTGTTCAATACTGGCAACAATCCAGCAAGAAATATTCTTTCAATTATCTTTGAGAAGCGTATTAGGGTTCATCTTAAAAAACATTCAAGCCATTTAAATTTGTAGACGACGCTGAAAGAATGAGCCCCAAGCTTATTGGCCGATATGGAGCAACAAAGTTTTCCGATTTGTTGGGTTTAGGGATCATCACAATGATGGATTCGAAGCATGGCATTGTACATCTTGACGAGGAACAGTTTGGGTTTGCATATCAATTGGCGTTATGTGCGGCAGGGTTTGAATGTTTTTTTTTAAGATGAGACTCAAACGCGTCCGCTTTTGCCTTGTCAGATCGTTAAATTGAGGTATTATCGGCGTTGCGACCTTGGCAGCTTCGTGAATATTTCTTGCAAATATTTCTACCGCCTCATCTAGTTCGTTACCAGTTGTCAGTTCCAAATTAAGATTAATATGTTCATCCAGTCATTCCTGGAAAATTGCAGGTTGGCATGTCTGGGGAAGATTCTAGGCTTGACGTTTGCAATGTTGGCGACAATATTTGTTTCGACGATCAGAGTAATGTGATCAGAGGTGAGGTATAAAGTTTCACCAATAGTTAGTACAGTTGCGGGGATGCCAGCGTACACAGCGAAGTACAATAAATCTGGAATCTTAGTTGGTTATGTGCTCCTGTAGATAAGACGCTGAGGGAGTTGATGGGGATGCATCTGCAGAGTTAATTGCCTCTGGATGCATTCAAACGGGAGCCCACCATCGATGCTTGGCGTTTCAATTACCTGCTTCTATACACTTCGGCCCTACGCTGTCATCATAGAAACATAGACAGAGACTTAATTGCATAACTTGTTGAGAAGGAGTGACGTGATATTGGACATTTGTGACATCATCTCCGATTGCTGCTCCATCATCTTCTCGAAAATTTTAAGGAGTGCTTCATTTCTCGTAGCCTCAGCGTACGAAAGTCCTGCTATATTGGCACACAAATTTATGTAAACACAAGTGGTGGTCAGCAAATGATGTAAAGCCACACAAGTGGTACCCTCACTTGTGTTGTAAAGATAAGAAATTTCAGTTATCTTTAGTTTAGAAAAATCTATGCCAAGTAAACAAATGGCATAGATTAGAAATATTTAAGAAACTAACCTGCGTCAGTGTTAACTTAAGTAGATTAATTTAGAAACTTAAATTTGCTATAAAATTTATATTCAATAAAGAGCAACAGCTATCTGACAAACACAAAATAAAGACACATTGTGTCTTATGTTTCAATTAATATAAATATAATTCGCTAACTTAGACTCGTTAAGAATTTGATCAGAGCAAACAATATTTTTCCAATCCAGGAAAGTCTATAATTCCGCTAATGCAATCACAATACAAAATATACTTACAAGTAAACATTTTAGCTAGAAAGCATGATGTATTATGTTATAAAAACAAACCTAGTTCTCTATTCCTTGATCTGTTAGCATTTCCTTTACAGTTTTGTGTTCTAGGATAGATGGATTCTTTACTTTTTGAACTTACTGAGTTTCACTATCCGAGGTTGGCCTCAGCAATATACTGCACTGCAACATATAAAAACAATTTCAACTTCCAGAACTTCTAAAGAGATTCAATTCTAATATAGAAAATAAAATTAATCGTGCAAATGCAGAATATTTTCTTTTATGTTTTGTTGTCTTTATTGTGGCATTAATAGCAATAAAACAAAAACTATGTCAGCATTTCATATAAATAAGTACATTCGTATTTGCACCTATAAAACCTTGAGCACTCAGTCCTTACTAAGCAACTATCTATCTAAATAAGTAAGTATCTATATAGTTTGTAAGTACATACATATGTATATGTAGGTACTCGCATGCTTATAGGTATGTACGTACAAGATGTTGTTGCTGAAATATTGTGTTGCCGCAAATGGAGTGTGCCGATGCGAGTTAAAATTAACTCTCCTCATACACCGAAGTGGTTCTAAGCTGTTAGTTGCACTTTCACTAATGAATAGCAATAAATTATTTAGTAAACTTGCTTTGTAAAATTGTAAGCTATTTCGATTTAAATTATATAAGAGCGAACGAGAGAGTAACAAAAAACAAACGAAATTTAGATTAAATAGCATTATATTAATTTGAAATCCTTTTGAAATAGTGCACGCGGTGAAGGTGTCTAGCATCTTGAGTAAGTGGAACTAACTTGCTCCGCTCAGTTCAGGTATTACATGTACATAGTAATTGCTCACTTTCAACTTAATCTATTGCTACTTACAATCACGTTAACCATTTTCAAGATAATTAGAATTGTTCTGCTTATTTATCCATTAGTTTACTACAAAAGCTTTTCGTTTCTTATTGCTAAAGTATAAAACGAGATGAGTAAGGAGAGCGAAAAGAACTACAAGTGCTTTTCAGCATGTAATCGCATTATTCCCCCTTCTTACTTACTGATGATGGTGGAATGGGTAATAGCTGTATGGTTTATGCGCTAACATTTAAATTTTTGTCGACGAGAAGATGGGAAAAAGGATCAAAATTTGCTACGCTCTTATGTCCACAAACTGACAGAATACAAAAAAGTTTAACCATACAACAGAAAACTGTTATTAGAGACAAGTTGTATCAGTTTTACTGCTCAGGGAATAAAGAAATGTTGTTCGAAGTTCATCTACCTTAAAAGCTTATGTATACTTTGAATGTTTTCCGTGAAGGCCCTTAAAGCTCAAAAGTTTTTTCCATAATATTCAACAAAATTTTGATTATTTTCGGATTCAGCAGCCGATTTTACATTGGAATGGGATAGTGGTGTTAATTGAGCATTTTGGCTGTAAGCTAGTGAAATCGAAAGATCACATGTCCACAAATTTGTTGTTTAAATTATGCACTTGCTGAGAAAGAACATAAATAAGTTGATTGCTACACGTGGAAAATTTTTGCACTACGCCAAAGATATTTTGCAGCTACGTCGTAATGTAGTGGTCCACATGGTACAAGAGAATCAGCACAATCAAAAATCTGAAATAGACAATGAAGAAAGTGTTTGTTATTTTTGTATGATCAAATTAAGAGGTCCGCTTTTTGAATCTTTAATTAAATCGCAAGTAATCTTTGGTTTTTCATCCAACGTTTCGCTGAGTTACATATTTCCAGCTTCGTAATTTTTAAATTTTATTTTGTAGGTCCATTCCATTTGTGTATAACTCGGACACCTGATGGAAGGAGAAGAACATCTACATACACATGTATGTATTTATGTGAAACACAAGTTTAATACTTTTAGGTTTATGTGCAAACATCCCCTTTAAAATGCTTTTAGAACCTTTTAGAAACATGCATAATATAGGTACATACATCAGTAGGATCCCTATGAGCAAAACTATCTTAGGGCAAACATTTGCACATATTTACACACGTCGGCCAGTTATGTTATTTTTAGACTTCTCTGTTTTATATTTCTCTGTGTATCCACAATTCACCAGTAGCAGTTGCAGTTGATGCGCGATTACATTTGTGCTGTAATAAGAAATCCACAGGTACTTGCTTTGGGATTTTCTCTTGCGCACAAGTCTTTCCTTTTTAAAAGCATATGCTGTGTCAGAGAATAAGTGGAAGTGAAAATATGACAACATTTAGTCGCTAAAACGCCCGTTATTGGGCGTTTATCTTTCCATATGCAACGCTCGCAAGGAGTAGTAGCAGCTATAGATTGATCCGATTCTTTTATTTGATAAGATTAAACAATAATATAAAAATATCAGCGGAATTCATAAACCATTTGATGACATTAATTACAAGAAAAATACTTGCATTAAAATGACTCATAAAATGACACGGGACTTTCAATTGATTTTGAATGCCATTTTCATCTGCACAATCAAACAAAGTGTGTAATTCTTACTATTAAATTAAACAAGTTTTGCAAAAACATTGTATATTTCAGTGAAATAAACAATCCTTCAAACATTCACATTTATTGGTCAGCATTGACGCTCATTTCTTTTGTTTTGCGAGCCGACGATATGAAGAATACGATAATTCAACAGGAAATATAGAGTACTTCGGTAACGGTACTTTCAAGAACTGGGTCTTTTCGAAAGAATCGTGAACTTTTTTTTGCAAGAATTAATCCTTAGCCTTTTATCTTCTGTCAATATTATATTGTTCGATTTGTACCGATACTGAGTACTAGCATCTATTAGATTCGAAATATTAAATACTATACTTTTGAGCACTCAAAATCGATACTTTCATGACTCAAGTACTGCCGATTATATTTACATCCAACTCTGCCCATCATTTATGATCATAGTTTTATACATTAATGGGTGATTGGCGTTAATTCAAATATTTGGCGGACTTAGTTAGAAAAATCAAAACATCAAATACTAATCACGACCACCAACCATTTATAATACAATATCTATGTATAAAGGATATATGTAGGATTTATGACAGTGCCTAAACTTAAGTTCCCTGCTGTTTTATGAAATATCAAGAATTGCTTTCTTTATGATGATCGCATGAGAGAAGACAAAGAAGGGAAATGCTAAGAGGTTGTTATCTTAGGCAATTGTCAATTATCCAGGCTTGGTTTGGCCAGTGGTGCAGTTGGTAGTGCGTTGGCTGCGCAGAGTGTACGGGGTTCAAATCTCGGCACAGACAAAATCAAAAAGTATAAAAAACCATTTTTGTACACTGCACCACCTTTGGCAGGCAATGGCAAACCTATAAAAGTAAAAATTGTCTATGAACAACTTTTCACTTCGCCGCTCGGATTCGGCATTAAACTGTAGGTCCCTTCCATTCATGTACAAATATAACACGCACAACATGAGAGGATGCGAAAAGCTCGGCATAAGTCCTCCATGGGCTGTGGTGCCCTTTAAAGAAAGAATGAAGAAGATTGGTTTGGCCATAAAGGGTTCTTAATGATATTCGCAAATGTCAGTACAACACAGCGGGACTGATTGTCAGCAGTTCGCCTAAGGAGTAAATTGTCAGCACTTGTTGTTTTTGTTACTCACCGAAAATCAAACAAACGTCGGTGTGACATACGTAGAGCCAGCTGTTGTATTTTATTCTGCCGCATAACTGTGCAATAGACAACAAATGGAACGGATTTGCCATACTGGTACATAGCATATGTAGTATGTGAAATTATAAGGTTCTGAAATGTATTGATTTTAAAAGAGTTTATTTACGAAAAACTAGTTTTTGATAAAACCGTGTATGCGGACATTTCCAACTTTACTCATAAAAATCTACCCTCAACATCGTTAAAACACTCCAAAACTGCCCAAAAACCTAGTTATTGTATTCTACTAAAAACCAAGAACTTTTCTGTGCTTGCGATTGTAATAATAGTTGAGAAATGAGACAGTTATCCACATATCCGCATATTGCAGTTAAAGTGAGGAGTCTAGAAGGATTAATTAAAATACGATTTTACAAAATGCTTGGTTAGATGTGTAGAGCTTATAAATGCTTAGGGGTAATATAGAACATCAACTTAATTAAAGGAGGCAACAGGGAGATTTTATTATCATATATGAACATACAAATGTAGTAACACTCAATTCAAGTAGCTATTTCAGTTAATTGTTGTTGTTGCTAAAAGTCACATATATATATTGTATTATAAAATATTATGTCTCGAAGAAGTAAGTGCACCGTAACAGACGTATATGATGTAAATTTACTTATTATTACTTATTGTTATTATTACTTATTACTATTACTTATTATACGCCAATAATACAAGATGTCTGCATTATGAGGCAAAGTAAATTAAAATTTTTTATACAAATAGGCTGCTTTGAAAATGGCAGGTGTTGTGGTAAAGAACATTCCTTTAACCTTCCGTTTACCAATACCCGCTCCGGGTGACCTTTTTGATTTTCATTTATTAATATCTTGGTAAGTTTTAAGCCAATCTTAAAATGATATCAACTCAACTAATGATTTATTTTGGATACTATAAAAAAAAATATTTTCGAAGAAGGAAATTCGCATACCTCAAATTTTGTCTTTTTATATTCGTTGTTTACCAACAGCCAGCCAGGTGACCGCAGACTTTTCCAAATAGAAAAGAGTAATCAGCTTCAATGTATGTACATATTTTAAGCATGTTATAAAAAGAGTAAAATAAAAATTCACGCAATGAATTGATGTAGATCGACCAATAGCAATTTTTGTACTTAGTTTGACTAAAACTGCTCTGAAGTTTTGGAACTCTTTTCTACACGTGTTTTGTGTGTTTGAAGTAATATATCTTTAGTCCAACTCATTGTTGTGCGTCGATAGCAAATCAACATCGTACAGTAACAGCCAACCAGTTGAGGATACATTTCGATTATGAAAATAAATATTACTTACTTACTTACTTAGCTGGCACTACAACCGATGATCGGTCTTGGCCGCCTCTACAAAGCTCCGCCAGTCACTTCTGCTATGCGCGCGCTGGCGCCAGTTGATAAGGCCAAGTGCAGTCAGGTTGCCCTGCAAGAGTTAGTCTCCGCTTGATATCAAGGCTGACATTATTGTTGGTGTTTATGCTGGATCCTAGATATACGAAATCCTTGACGACTTCAAAAGTGTCGTTGTCAACAGTGACATTTTGTCCAAGACGCCGTGACTCTTTATTTGTTGACACAAGGCATTTCGTTTTGTCCTCCTTCACCACTAGACCCACTCGAATTACTCGACGAGACTCCCTTTCCAGGTTGGATAATGCTGCACTGACTGCTCGAGCGTTTTTGCCAATGATGTCAATATCATCAGCGTATGCTAGCAGCATGACACTCTTGTAGTGCCAGAGATGTCGATGTTCGCAGCTCGAATTATTTTCTTCAGCATAAGGTTAAAGAAGTCGCACGATAGGGAGTCACCTTGTCTGAAACCTCTTTTGGTATCAAATGGTGCGGAGAGGTCTGTGTCATTTTGCAAAAAGGAATGAGCTTTGCAGGGATACCAAAATTAGACATTGCGGCGTACAAGTGATCCGTAATCGGCCTGTCGAAGGCGGCTTTATAATCGACAAATAGATGATGAGTGTCGATCTGTTTTTCTTGGGTCTTTTCCAGGATTTGGTGTAGTGTGAATATCTGGTCGATGGTGGATTTACCAGGCCTGAAGCCACACTGATAAGGTCCAATCAGTTTGTTGACGATGGGCTTCAGTCTTTCGCACAGTACGCTCGATAGAACCTTATATGCAATATTAAGAAGGCGTATCCCACGGTAGTTGGCGCAGATCGTGTAATCACTTTTCTTATGGATTGGGCAGAGTACGCTGAGATTCCAATCACTTGGCATGCTTTCATCTGACCATATTCTGCATAGAAGCTCATACATGCCTTTTTTGAGCTCTTCGCCTCCGGTCTTAAACAACTCAGCAGGCAGGCCATCTGCACCTGCAGCCTTATTGTTTTTCAGCCGAGAAATGGCTGTTCATAGTCAGGCGGCGGTACTTCAACGCCGTCAGTGATTGGAGTTTCCGGAGTGGATTCCGCAGTGGCGGGATTATTGCCGTCATCGCCATTAAACAGCTGCGAAAAGTGTTCCCTCCATAATCTCATTATGCCCTGGATATCTGTCACCAGATTTCCGTCTTCATCCTTGCAGGAAGAGGCTATTCTCTTTGTAACTATCCGTACGCGGTTTGCTACACATATACGTGTGCAGACCTTGGCTGCAACCAAGAAGTGGTCTGAGTCGATGTTTGCACCACGTATTGTGCGTACGTCTAGTACATTGGAAGCGTGCCTTCCGTCGATCACAACGTGATCAATCTGGTTTCGTGTGTTTTGATCAGGGGACAGCCAAGTGGCCTTATGGATATCTTTATGTTGGAATATGGTGCTACTAACTGTCATGTTTCGTGCGGCGAGAAGGTCGATCAGTCTCATACCGTTATCGGTGGCTTCTTCGTCGTGGAGACTGAATTTTCCGATCGTCGGACCAAAGACTCTCCTTGCCCACCTTGGCATTAAAGTCGCCTAACACGATTTTAACATCGTGGCGGGGGCAATGCTCATAAGTTTTGTCGAGGAGCTCGTAGAAGTCATCTTTGGTCGTTTCATTCTTCTCATCCGTCGGGGCATGGACTCAAATTAGGCTGATATTGAAGAGTTTTGCCTTGATGCGAATAGTGGCTAGGCGCTCGTTCACGGCCGTGAACCTCGAGACTAGATGGCGCAGTCTCTTCCCAACCACAAATCCCACACAAAATTCGTGTCTCGACGAATGACGGCTGTAGTAGATATCACAGGATGCTCTTTTGGAGCAACTCTGTCCCGTCCATCGCATTTCCTGTATAGCCGTGATGTCAGTTCTATATTGTTGGAGGACTTCCACCAGCTGGAAAGAGGCACCTTCCCTGTAGAGGGTTCGGACATTCCAGGTTCATATCCGTAAATCGTTGTCCTTCGGGTGTTTGCGGGAGTCGTCAACATTAGAGGGGTTCTTTATCCAAGGCTTATTTTGAGGATTCATTGGTGGGTATTTTAACGTGGTGGGTTCCAAGCCCGACGCACAACCATTCATTCAAGGCCAAGGAGAAGCCCGCCGCACACATTAGTTAACTCACTGACGGTTGTCAGATCGCTATCCAGGGGACGCTACGAGGAAGCTGTGTGTCGACTTGAAACGTAGAAGCGCAAGGATCGAACATGGACGCACCTGCGACTGTCACGAACTGTACCTTGTGTCCTACGCCCCAGGCCCCCCGAAAATAAATATTATTAATATTATTTTGTAGCATAATAATAATACTACTATTAACTGCTAGGCAAACCACAAAAATATAGATTTAAAAGTCAAGGGTAAATTTAATGCTAGTACTGTCACTAGTCACGCTAAACGAAATACTTAATAGCTTAATTATTATATATAATAAAATATTTGTTCGTTCATACAAACGAAAACAAACAAAAAATAGTATTATATATGCATAATATTATTATCTGTGCCAACTACCGTGGGATAAAATTTCTTAATATTTCATATAAGGTTCTATCGAGCGTACAGTGCGAAACACTGAAACCCATCAATACAAACTGATTGGACCTTATCAGTGTGGCTTCAGGCCTGGTAAATCCACCATCGACCAGATATTCACACTACGCTAAATCATAGAAAAGACTCGTGTAAAACAGATCGACACCCATCATCTATTCATCGATTATAAAGCCGCCTTCGACAGCACGATTAGGGATCACTTGTACGCCGCAATGTCTGATTTCAGTATCCCTGCAAAGCTCATTCATCTTTGCAAAATGACACTGACCAACACCACCAGCGCAGTGAAAATTGGGACCGACAGACCTCCCGCGCCATTTGATACCAAAAGAGGTTTCAGACAAGGTGACTCCCTATCGTGCGACTTCTTTAACCTTATGCTGGAGAAAATAATTCGAGCTGCGAACATCGACATCTCTGGCACTATCTTCTACAAGAGTGTCATGCTGCTAGCATACGCTGATGATATTGACATCATTGGCAAAAACGCTCGAGCAGTCAGTGCAGCATTCTCCAACCGGGAAAGGGAGCCTCGTCGAGTGGTTCGAGTGTGTCTAGTGGTGAACGAGGACAAAATGAAATACCTTGTTTCAACAAAAAAAGAGTCAAACGCGTCTTGGACAAACTGTCACTGTTGACAATTATACTTTTCAAGTCGTCGAGGATTTCGTATACCTAGGATCCAGCATTAACATCAACAATAATGTCAGCCTTGAGATGAAGCGGAGATTAACTCTTGCCAATAGGTGTTACTACGGGCTCAGTAGGCAACTAAGAAGTAGAGCCCTCTCTCCACCGACGAAAATAAAGCTCTAGTCCCTCATCCTTCCCGTCCTAATGTATGGCGCAGAGACGTGGACATTGACCATCAATGATGAGAGGCTGTTAGGAGCGTTCGAGAGGAAGATACTCCGTAAGATCTACGATCCAGTATGCGTGGACGACGTGTAACGAATAAGATGGAACGATGAGCTGTATCAGCTGTACGCCGACACTGACATAGTCAAGCGTATAAAAATGCAGCGGCTTCGCTGGCTGGGTCATGTTAAGCGAATGGAAGAAAGCGCTCCGGCTAGAAGTGTGTTTTATTCGAACCACGGTGGAGGAACACGCAGAAGGGAACGTCCTAGTCTCCGTTGGAAAGACCAGGTGCAGGGCAACCTGACATCACTTGGCCTAATCAACTGGCGCCAGCGCGCTAATAGCAGAGGCGACTGGCGAAGCTTTGTAGAGGCGGGCAAGAAAAAATGTGAAATTGGAAAGATGACTTTTAACATAAGCTACTCTTTTCGTCTATAATGAAATATTGTGCAATAGGGAGATTCCCTAAGCGCAAGAGTAAGTAACAGAAGGGCTTAAGCTAAACTTAGAGAATCCCTCATATGTTATTTAAATCCTTCCTTGAATTCCTTTAATATTGAACAATCCTATTAATTTAATACAAACGGAAATATTTTATATTATTTACATAGTTACCAAAAATTTCCTTGAAGAATTTTCATTCATTACAAAAATTTCGTGCATATGCACGTTATTCGCATGAAATTCCCTAATGCAATTCCCGAATCGTATTTTTTTAGAGTCGAATGCCTTCGAAGCTAAACAGTGTAGTTAATATGATTTACTTATATGTATTCACTATAAACAAATAACATTCCTTGATAACCTGTTTTATTTTGCAAACATAATATTTCTTTAAATTACTTAATTTTAATGCCTAGATCCTAATTGTTAATAAAGGGTGATTTTTTAAGAGCTTGGTTTTTGAAAATCAAAAAAGCTGAGAAATTTTACAAAAGTGAATGAAATTTTTATTTGGATCGATAAATCAATTCCTGCCATTTACTTTTTAAAGATAATTTCACTTAATTTTTGCCCGCGACTACACTTTAAGTGATAAATTCTGATGGTGCAATTTTGGCACACTTTTTCACACATTTCGGCCGGAATCTCACAATGACGTATTCAAAGTTGGCTTCCAAAGCATAAATCATGTTTGGCTTGTCCCTATAGACAAGAGACTTAACATACACCCACAAAAAATAGTCTAACGGGGTCAAATCACACAATTTTGGTGTCCAATTGCCTGCACCAAAACGTGAGATTATCTGCTCACAAAATTCGCCTGTCAGTTGATGCATGGTTTCTCGTGCAGTGTGGTATGTGGCCTGTGGCACCGTCCTGTTGGAACCACATGTCGGTCAAGTCTAATTCTTGCATTTTCGGCAAAAAAAAGCGTGTTATCATCGAACGGTATCTTTCTCCATTGACCGTAACGTTGCGGCCTTCATCGTCTTTGAAGAAATACAGTCCAATGATGCCGCCTTCCCATAAACCGCACAAAATAGTGCATTTTTCGGGATGCATTGGTAGCTGCTAAATTGCCTCTGGCTGGTCTTCACTCCAAATACGGCAATTTTGCTTATTCACGTATCCATTGAGCCAAAAAGGAGCCTCGTGGCTGAAGACAATTTTGCGATAAAAAACGGATCAAATTTTTATAATAAATTTCAATAATTTGCAAACGTTGTTCAGGTGTAAGTCTATTCATGATGAGATGGCAAACCAAACTGAGCATTTTTTACTTTGACACATGTCAAAAATTATGCGTGAACTGTCCGAAATATTAACGTCAAAAACTAGGTATCAAAAAAATCACCCTTTACAACATTGAATAACTGCAATCCAAATTTTATTTTCCTATTCTCTATTTATCCCTATATTTTTAACGTGACACCATGGACAAAATGGAAAACATTAACAAATAACCTTTCTTTAGTTTATCAAAGATCATCTTCGTATTTGCTACAGAAAGAAACTTGTATATACTCTGTAGAAGCTCAAGTTATTTTATTCCTATTAAACTTAGCATATACTGTGGCGTAGTGGTAGTGCGTTGGGCTGCAACGCAGAATGTCCGTGTTTTCGAATCTCGGCACATGCAAAATCAAAGAGTAGAAAAAATAATTTTTCTACACGGTACCACCTAGACAATGGGAAACCTACAAGAGTAAAAATTGCTATGAAAAGCTTTTCACTTCGCCGTTCGGATTCGGCATTAAACTGTAGGTCCCTTCCATTCATGTACAAATATAACACGCACAACATGAGAGGATGCGAAAAGCTCGGCATAAGTCCTCCATGAGCTGTTGTGCTATTAAAAGTAAGTAAAGTAAATGCAGAACAAACTATGCCCAAAATGGTGTTTTCGTGGAATATGTAGAGATTTTAATGAACATTATAATCTATTCAGCATTTCTGATTCTCTGCAACACACCTAAACATCTTACTTACATGTTATACTAAATCGATAAACAGCTGATGATCTTCTATCTGTAGTTGTAAGGAATACTTATTTGGATATACGCAGCTCATTACCATTTTTCTTGTAAAGACGTAGCATCGGTCACCGATCCGTGCGTTATGTGGATACACCCCTCGGTCGTGTTGAGCGGGAAGAGGGTCCATTGGGGTTCATTTTAAAGAAAATGTTTTCTTATTTCTGTCTCATGTTCGTCAACGAAATTTCCTGTCTTGTGTTCGTGGATGAGACCCACGACATTTATATAAAAATTTGATGCATGACCTGTGTGGGCAAAACTTTTTTTCTGTATTTGTATCTGCTTTCAGTTTTGACGATATATTGATTAAAACGTTGACTACGCTCATCGCTGAACTCTCCAACGTTCACATTTGAAAGAAATGCGATTTATCTTTAAACAATAATAAAATTCCTTTGTATTTTCGTGATTTACCTGATTGCGAATGACTGAAAAACACGAATGTTCACTTTGCGAACTCATCATTTAAAAGATTTCGACAGTAATTACCGGTATTATTTACGAAAATATAAATAAATTCATTATATGGAATAAGGGTGTTATGAGTAATTTTAATGAAATATGTATGTATTAATTTGCATTTTAAACAAAAACACGAATTGATCTAGAAATTCCCTTCTTTCGGAATATATTGGATTGTCTCCTCATGTGAGCAACCAAAAATTTTATTTTGTAGAAGAGTGTTAACCAAAATCAATCATTCGATACAATTAATAACTTGAATAAGAGTGGTGCTTCTACATAGTGATGCGAGAAAATTATTATTCTAAATTCTATTTGGTTTTCAATTTGGAAAAGTTGTGTTTTCCGAATTTAGCAAGTTCATCTTGTGACATTATATTTAGTGCATTAAACAGGCTTAATTAACGTTAGGTTTGCCATAGCAAGAATAACAACAATGTATACAGAGCAAGTTGATCAGATAATCGGGTTGGAAACAGCCATGGTTCCCCATCAGTGATCTTAATGGTAGATCTTTCTGTTTCAATAATACATTTAAGTTACTCATATTCGAAAAGGTAACCGAGAATTACCATTACAATAATTCTTCAAATATTATCAGTGGTACCACCCTGTACCATATAATTATATTTATTTTTATTCTCTTATCGCGGCTCAACATATAACGGTCAGAATTATTTTCTGAAACAATATAATATAAAAACTACCTACGTCCGAAATTCAGTTTGGAAATAAATTAGGAAAAATTTCGAAAATGGACTTAGGTGGTTTTATAATATAAAATATTTCCTGGGTTAGTTTGAATTTTACTTACTAAAGTAAAAACTTTCTTGGCAAATGAACAGAAAAAGGACATAGAAAAGGAAACAGATGTGATGGTAGCTACTGCTTTAAAAAACATTAAAAATATGACAAGAATATCAAAAAGATTGCTATTTAAAATCCTAAGTCGACTTAAGCTGTTATTTATTGTGGAAACAGATATGTAAATAATGGCAAATTGTACCTACGCAGAAAACGTGGTGCAAGTATCGACTCAGAAAGCTGATTGTCGAAAAGCTGCAATCACAACGGACAGCCGAAGCCTTCGCCAATCGACTCGGACTCCTCCTATCATAAAACACACCTCAACTTGATGATACCATATATGGGCGCAGTGGACGCATATTTCCCGCTCTATGTGTACGGCTGCCAAAGAGAGCTAGGCTACCACCGTCGACAGAGAAATATGTGGCGCAACCAAAAGTGTAAAAAAACGCTGTATATAGATCCACCCTGCAGTCAATTGCAACGCGAGAGCTACTAAGGAGCGATACATAGAGTTGAGGAGGGAGGAGGAACGTCTTTAAACCAAAGCTGAATCCATTATAAATTAAAGATTTTCTCTTCTGAATAAAGATTGTACATTTTTAAAGATAGTATGAAACAAAACTGAAATAACCGAAAACTCAACTATCGGTCATCCAGAAGAAGGTTCTTGATAAAAGCTGTGAATTGAATTGTTTTTCTTCTTCATAACATTCCCTAACCTAGCCCATCACTTCCGTGTGTGCTATTTTACCAGCCTCATATTGGTATTGAAGGGACCTACAGTTTTATACCGAATCCGAACGGCGAAAAGAAAATCTTTTCATAGGCAATTTTTGCTCTTGTAGGTTTGCTATTGCCTGCCAAGAGGTGGTGCCGTGTAGAAAAATTGTCTTTTCTACGTTTTGGTTTTGCCTGTGCCGAGATTCAATCCCCGGACACTCTACGTAACAGGCCAACGCACTACCACTACACTTCCAGCTCAATAAATTTACTCGACACCAAGGCAGAACACAAGCTTAACACATATGTACACGTATCGCCATTGGCACTCAAACTAATTTTACAAATAAATTCAATTCAGTAGTATTGTAGTAGTAGTACACGCAATTTTTCTTCATGTGTTCTTTCTCAATTTTGCCACTTCTCATATCTGACATCATCACAGTACTCATTTTAAAAGTGATTGCGAAAATGATGCAGTGCATTTTTATCATATTTTGGACAGGAAATTAAATTGTGATGTTGCTAGAACGTGAAAACCGCATGTCATATATGCAATTTCCAATATGCTGCAAATGCATACTCGTACGTGCGCATGCAATGAATACGCAACATTGCTTGTAATGCATTTTTATGGGTTTTTAAACTTTTGTGACTCTCATTCCTCGCATGATAAAATAATAACGTGAAGCACAGAATCTACTCGAACTAGATACAGTGCTGCCGTAGAATGCTAAGCTACAAACTGCAACTTTTGTTGCTTAATGCCAATACAGTTTGTGTACTTTATTTTATTCGTACTAAACTTAGCTAATCACAGATGTAGGGGGGTTTTCAATAGGGACATAACAATTTCGTATTTAAATAAAACACAGAATAATTGAGACATCGAGTGTAGTACACATGTTACATTTAAATATGGAATTCGATATCTTTTGCATTTGTGTTTTTGGAGCCAATTCATCGCTGAATATGTTTTTTTCAATGATTTTCTTCAAACTTTTGCCTAGCCTATCGGCGTTTCAAAAGATCACGAGGCTCACTTCTTGTGTTAATTTGATCTAGTATGAGTCAAATTTCCAATTCCTGTCCTCGGCGTGGAATCGAGTAATTTGGCTTATTTTTAACTGAAGCTACCTCTCTGGTAGGACGATTATTACGGCCGAAAATTGGAGTAAGTGCTATTAAAGTTGTGACCACCGACTCAGACTTTCGGTAGTAACTTCTAATAATTTCCAAACGTTGCTAATTCATGACCCATGATAAAAAACATGTAAACCTGGAATGACATTTTCACATTGCCAGATCAAAAACAAAATTTAAGGGAGCATTTGTACAGAGTACAGAGGGGCAAAAGTAATGTCGTAATGTGACATAATTTTTGCAATTGGCGTCAAATGCCATCGTGCTGTGACATTTATGTTATGGACAGTTAAAGAATTAGTTGAAAACAAGCAATAATAAACTAGCAATTTGAAGCCAAAATTCTGTATAACGAGAACAAATGTGCATCAACTTGGGAGGTGGTTATTTGACTGTTAATAAAATTATATTTAGTTGTACATATCTTTTTAATTTTATCAAATAATTTCTACGGGGCATTTTTCTCGCACTGTTAAAATACAACTCTGTACATAGAGTTAACGTAGCGTAAAAATTTTTCCCAGCTACAAACTTCACCTGCTTATTGCATCATGATTCCTGGCATACATATGAGAAGTTCTTCTTATTGCTCTTCTGTGTGCGTGGATGAGTATGTAAGTGTGAGGTGTGTGTGCTCCTTGACGTTTTATGCTACCAGTTATGTACGTGATAACTCTATATAATTCTTAATGCATAATCATTTATGGCATTTCATTTTTAAAACATGAGGTAATTTAAGAAAGATTTCTTTCGGAAGCTGAAGAATTATTAAGTAAATGATGTTGTAAAATAATTGGAAGGAATGTTTTCAATTAATTATACAGAAACTGCATATCAATTCTGTTGAATTTCAGTAAGGCATCTGAAACGGTTGCAGATCTACTGGTTGAAATGAGCTCTTTTCAACTCAAACTGCTTGCAAGGAAATAGTGCTGAGGTACGATTTCCTCACGGTAGGATCTACTACTACTTATTTGTAAGAAAATCATTGATTGGTTTTATGTGTTTTAGTAAATGTCAACCATTCTATTGTATTATTATATCAGCTCAAATTAATTTTCTTGATTTAGTTATTTTAATGCGAACGAATATGGCTTTATTCAAAGTAGTAAAATTTTAGGAGGTTTCTCTTTATTTTTGTGTCGATTACATCACACGTTATTAGTTTTCTTAATACATACATATGCATGCGCATATATGTACATAGGTACATGAATAAATAAATGAGGTAGTAAAATGGTTCAGTTACCAGCAGTCATCTTCTTGTTGCAGTCGTAAATCTGTTCGTACACCTGCTAAAAAATTAGCAATTCAAAGAATAATTTTTTTTAACCACCTTTTTTTCCTTTTACCACATAATTATTCCTTATAATCATAATTTTATGTTTCTGCTACTGAGTCTTCACTGAAATGGGGCATGAAATCGTCATGTAGGCGTAGGCTCCGCCTGGGTCATATAGTTATACCATCCTAGTTATGGTCCGGCAAGGACACAGCTTCTAGTGTACCTTTTACCTATCTTGCTTTCTATACATTTATAGAAGAGAGCTTTTTATTTACGGTGCCCAATCTCGTGAAACAGTTATTCTGATTCCAGTATTTTACTAAGGAGAACAATTGTTATTATTTATTATTTTTGAATTAACATTTAACATTTCCGCACAATTCTAAATAAGTGACAACGATTTATGAAAATAAAAAATTATGAAAAATGACACCGAATGCAATAATTATTATGCAAATATAATTATTTGGTATTAATCCAAATTAATATTTGGTGTACATGCGAGACCCGAAAGCAAACAAAAATAATTTATTGCTTTTTAATGCAAAAGGTCGCACCAAATCTATTTCTGCGTGCTTACATATGTAAAAAGTGTGAATATTCATCAGGCAACGATAAACAAGAAATTAACGTCGTTAACCCGAAAAGTGTTAACCAGCTTTAAAAAGCGTTTTTCGTTAATTCCGAAAAAACGGAAGTTAACGTTAACTTTTTGTTTACTTCTTACTTACTTAACTGGCACTACAACCTATGATCGGTCTTGGCCGCCTCTACAAAGCTTCGTCAGTCGCCTCTGCTATGTGCCAGTTGATAAGGCAAAGTGCAGTCAGGTTGCGCTGCACCTGGTCTTTCCAACGGAGATTAGGACGTCCCCTTCTGCGTGTTCCTCCACCGTGGTTCGAATAAAACACCCTTCTACCCGGAGCGCTTTCTTCCATTCGCTTGACTTGAGCCAGCCAGCGAAGCCGCTGAATTTTAATACGCTTGACTATGTCAGTGTCGGCGTACAGCTCATAGTCGGCGTACAGCTCATACAGCTCATCATTCATCTCATCTTTATTTCATTCTAACTAATTCTCACTCTGCGGCATGTCAGTGGCAATATAACCAAATTTGTAGAGATTTTTTTATATAGTATATATAAAAAATATATAAAATATATATAGTTTTCTATATTAGTGTCCACTCGTAGATGTACGTACTCTTATTCAGCAACGCACACTAATGGCGGCATTCTTACTTTGTGACCGGCTGACAGAAATTTTCCGTCAGGTTAAATACTTTCATTATAGTTTCACTCACTCCTTACTAACAAAAAAAAGAAGAGAATTGTATGCAAATAATGCTAATGAAAAGTTAAGAATTCACAAAATATGCCATTAACCTGCATATACCCACATACATGCACACACACAAACAAACACAAACACTCATATTTCATATATATGTATGTATGTATGTGAACTTGAGCTTAATTCTCAAAAATATTGATGTGCATACATGCAACCTGTTCTTCTTGCCACATGCTTCTTATCCTTCTCCACCCACATATTTTAGGTATATGTAAGTACATAATTTACAATAATCCTTTTGAAATATTGTCACCCAGTATTTTACGGCACATTCCTTAATAGCACGCAAATGAAATTCCTTTTTTTATTTTTTTCTGCTCTTGCCCTCGCTCGTAGCTGTGTGATTAAATTGCGGGCAATAGCAGAAGCGGCTGAAACAAAACAAAGGAAAAGTTAAATATGACGAAAATTTCAGAGTCAACTCAAAGACATTTTTTATTACGTATATCCGACATTGTGGACAGCAGCAGTAGAACTTTCATAAGGAAATAAGCAAAAATAAGTTTGTCAATACCGAGATTATTGTGAAGTTTGACGATACTTATTAACTTCAAGTGGGCGTGCCATCTACAGCATAACCCTAATTCTTTTTTGAGTATATCCATTTATGTTTATATATCGTATGGTATAACAATGAGGCATGCTGCAAAAAAGTTAGTTGATGCTGTTCTGTAGAATAAATGTGTGTGGAATTGGTAAGGAATATTTACTATGTGATATCTCTGAATGTCAATGTCACGCTCATATGGTCATTTCTTTTCTGTGATTTAAATATTACCCAAACAAGCCCAACTAGTCCTAAATAAAATGTAATCAATACCAGGCCAAAAAATGATGCATGCACAACGGCTTATTCTGAATTCTATTATTTGGAAGATTATGCTTGAACTATACTATACACCTTGATTCCTTCCTACTCCCCTCTCTAACGTGACCTCCTTTACTTTCCGCTATTTCATAAAAAAATATAGCAAGTCAAAAGCCATTTTAAACTGACAGTGTCAAATATCTACTATTTTCTACTATTGTAACGATTATTTTAGCTTCTCTCTTGATAACAAATACAACTGTGTGGTTGATGTGCACACTTTTTCCTTAAGTTACATTTTGTTTTCCATTTGAATGACGCTACCATGTTTATCCTTTCTCGCAAATCAACGCGTAAATATTCCGTCATAAAAGAAACACTAATTTTCTTTTCACTTTTTTTTGTACAAATATTATTGTTCTTCTTTTGTTGTACTTTTTACGCTACCCACCACGTGGTTTCTCTGGTTTGGCTGCTACTTAAGCACTGCAGGTATTTATTTGTTAGAACAGTTAAACGAGTATGCTCTTGTTAGTGTCCGGGTACCCATTTTTATCGAATGATCAAATGAACAATACTGGCGCCGGAAGTTGTAATTATGTTTACGGCTTGGATTTTTTTATTCTTCTCGCTTTATTTTAATAATTAATGACTTTACTTTTGGATGTTTTAACGGTTTTATAGCTTGCCAGTGTGAGTGTAGTATGTGTCTGTTCATTACTGTCATTGTTTACTCATTATGCTGCGGCTAGTAAATTATCGATAAAACGAGTTTTATATTGGAATAATTTAATAATAATTTATATCCTCGAATAACATTCAAAAGGGGAAGCGTACATCTATTTTTCATTCTTTTTTTTTTGCTTACGTTAAGCTAAAATGAATTATTTTAAACAAACATTTTTAATAACATCAAAATCAATTAAATAAATTGTTATTCCTACTTCTTTCTGTACAGTTTGCTGCAGTTCCAAAAGAAATTAAATTAGTGTAAAGCTTTCTAAAATCTAAAACTATAAATTCTGTATATTATCCAAATAAATAGGAATGTTGTTGGTATAGGGAAAGACTAGTGCCACACGAAATATGTTTGTCCTTTAATTCTTTAGAATTAATTTAAATTCACAAACTTATGATTTTTACAATATCAATTTTTATTTAATGAATAAATAATAAACACTTCTGTGTACTAAGCGTGGATTATGACTCTGCTAGAGAGTGTAAATGAAAAACCGATTAAGCTATATGGAAGAATAAGAGTGACAAGACTTAGTGAGATATTACTTACTTACTTTACTTTTAATGGCACAACAGCCCATGGAGGGCCTAGGCCGAGCTTTTCACATCCACTCATGTTGCGCGTCTTATATTTGTACATGAATGGAAGTGAGATATTAGAGATAAGATATTAGAAAGTAAATACTAGAAAATAAATACAGATATGTAGAAACTACTTTACATAAAAATAGTCAAGTTTGAGACACACTAACGTAACTCACGAGTGTGGCCAAAAATACCAAAAAAAACTAAATTTTTTGTTCGGGTCGAAAGCTAAGTCTTGAATTAAGCAAATTTAAAATAAGTTTTTAATATTTCTACAATTCCATTTCTATTATTGTAGGACCCTTTCTACATTAAGGTAAGGAAATATGTGCATATGTACATACTTATATACAGAATTAGCTCAACTTGGGAACACAAAACTTTGAAACAGCAAAAGTTGTGAAATTATTAAATTCTCGCTGGCGTCACATCAGGAAAGTAGTAAAGCTTTGGTATCTGAAATGCTTATCTACACCAAAAGTTAGTTTTCAAAATTTTCGGTGCCAAGTTTTCGGAAGTTACAAGATTTTTTTAGGTAGGGGTAGCAGCCGCCGATTCTTGGTGCAACGATCATAATTGTTTAATTAAATGAGTGATCGAAAGGGGGATTTTTTGAAATTAAACAGTGAGTATTAAAAATAATAGTATATTATGAAATGTAATTTTCTATTTGATTTTTAAATTGGTTACTTTGTTTTTGGGTACAACACATTGTTTGAAAACCTAATATTTTCCGTTTTTCTTTTCAGGCAATATGTAGTTTAACAAACTTTTTAAATCACATTTTTTCATGGTTTCATTTTCCATTTAAAAATTTAGTATCTGCAGATATTATAATCGTCCGCTTTGTAAAATAATAAATTTGTCTCTGATTTTTATTAATCAACTTAAGACCCTTAAGTCTCACGAAAAGTCACAAGTGCCTCACAACCAGCATAAACCCCAAATTTTGTATACAAATTCTGTTGCACTGTGATTTCAATGTTCGCTTTTAGATGATAAGATAAGTTGCATGGAATTTTTTGGCATTCCGTTTTAAAAGTAGAACAAGAAGACGTGGTACCTATAATGCAGTCAAAGTATTGTACTTTATCTTTTTATTACTTTTGAGTAATCCATTCATTTATCTAATATAATTACTATCAACTTATTTTATTTAATTAAATGAATACATTTTATTATAACTACTTAAATTAAACAAATTGTTTAAAATTAGTTTGTTCTCATTTTGTGCTTAAGAATCTAACGTCGAATCAGATGACTTGACTGCTTTTCCTTCTTCTTTTCTGTTAATGGCACAACATCCCATGGAGGGCCTAGGCCGAGCTTTTCGCATCCATTCATGTTGTGAGTATTACATTTGTACATGAATGGAAGAGACCGACAGTTGTAAGCCGAATCCGATCGGCGAAGTGAAAAGCTTTTCTTAGCAATTTTAACTCTTGTATGTTTGCCATTGCCTACCAAGGGGAGGTGCCGTGTAGGAAAATAGAAGTGAACAAAGTAGTAATTGCTGCAAAAAAGTGTGATTATTGCTAATGCCTGACTGCCAACACGTTTTATGATGACAAAAAGAAAGGCAATTTCCACATCTTACTTAAACTCATCTAAATGAAGTATTTACAATTGATCTGCATTCAAATATTATCAGTACAAGTTCCAAATGTATTTATTCTTTCTTTGAATTTTTACACTGTATGGCGTGCTGAGAACTTTTAAAATATATAAGCAGGCGAAAGTTTAGAATATGAGCAAAGAATCGTCAAAAGGTTTCATTGCCGAAAAGGGTCCGTTGTTTTAGTTGTATACCTTCTACAGTTCCACGCAACTAGTCTCATTACCTAAAAGCAGACTATGCGGAAACTACCTCGCAAACTCAGGGGTTTGTGATTACAGTCCTGAGAATTAGATACCTGTTTCTTGTTTTACTAAAATATTTTCAAATGAAAAATAAAAGAAGTAAGAGCAGAATTATTTATTTCATAATTAAACAGCCTTTGCTTGTTTTTACCATTTTGAAAAGTAATTTTTGTCAATTTTTCGATACCTGTTTTATAAGGAATATGCAGTTGCGATTCGTACAAACTTATATCTACTTGCACGAAAAAACTATTTTATACATTTTTCTGTAGTTTTTGCTTTCAATACAAAACACTGATTTTACTTCAAAATGGTCTTTTTTTAAAATCTCCCTGAGACTGAGTTCTGATTACGCCATTGGGTATATTTACTTTTAAACTAAACTTATTTACTACTTATTTAATAAGTGAACAAAATGCAATTGATTATATACTCGTATACCATTTACTGGACCACTAACAGTTGATATAAGTTAATTATTTGATTTGAAACCGATAATTTTCTTAATTTTGACCATACATATATATACACATTCGCAGACACAAGTGGGTTATTATCCTATTATCCTGATGGTTTTTGCAAGAAATATTTTATTTGATACCGCAACTTTGTGTGAGATTGCTCAAGTTTTGCTCGATTTGTAATGTACACAGACATACGGACATGTCAATCAATAAACCCTGTACCCAGATTGTGTAGCGTATAAAAAATTAATTCAATGTGGGACGAATGGGAAATAATATTTGCCATTTATATGTTCTGGTTGACAAATAGAAACTAGCAGTAAGTTACTTTATTCAAAACTTACAACCAATGCTGCAAAATCTCCGGTTTCAGTCAGCCAGAGAGAGGAAAATACAGAACTGGAAGAGCCAGTTACGATGCTGCCATAAGATGCACCATTTACTATCTTCATGACCATGACCTTCCAACCGTTCCATAAAAAACACACATGGGTACATGTTGTTTACATAGGTAGTTTTCAAAGTGAATTGGCATTCACTCTAAGTAATTTCCTGGTTCCCTTTGAGTTGCCAGCACACTCCAATGCACTTGCGAATGAGTGATTTCAATAGTTAAATATAATCGGTTTAAAACAGGGATTACTGGATTTTCGATTAGATGACAGTCATCTAAGAGAAGAGTTTAGATACTTGTAGTTAAGTGTCTATTTTAATAACAACTATCTGTTGGATTTTAGATCTATAGTTTACCCCTAGTTACGTAGTAGTTTCATGGCCAAAGCAGATCGAGGTGGAGGTACCCTAGATTGATTTTATTTTCTATTAAACTCTTACTAGAATAGTACCTGCTACTTATTATTTCTTTTTTACTTCTTTCTAGATTGTTTAAATTTTCCTCGAAATCCACTCTTGTACGGAGACGCAAAGCCCTCAACCCTTTTTAGGTGGGAAATCACGATTTCACAACTTTTTGTACATACATATGTATGGCAACATTTTGATAGAAAGTTCATACATATATAAAGAATACCTTCGTACTTCACTCAATACATAAGTTGCCAGGCCTTTGGGCATTTATGGTCTGACTTGGATCGACATCGTTAAAATCGCTTAAATTTATAAAAAAAAATATTGTCACAATTTTTAATCAAATAGTACTCGTTGATTTTACTTTTACTGCAATTAAATATTTTTTGCTTCCATACCTATGCATTTTTGAGCCATTTTCAAAATAAAATAATATAAGTATAAACTAGTCAAAAATACAGTAAATAAATGAAGCATTTATAGAGCACTCCACTCATTGACATGTTCGGTATGAGCTGCAGTTAGATAACTTCGAAGCCCTGAGATTTCTATCTGTAGCCCATCTACTTACTTCAACTTCATGGTATAGCCTAGTTAATTTGTATGCGGCTCCTTAAATTCTGCACTATTAAGTAAAATTGATATTTTGACAACTTCCCCTAGCTACATCACTGGGCGGAATCCTCGATCGAAAGATGACAATGGCCATAACGTTACCGTCAATAGCGCCTGTTATCGGTCAAAGATTTCTAGCTTTTTGCCCAAAATTCACAAGCTAAATCTGGTCGACATGTGGTTTCAACAAAACCATGACAATGGACCTGTTGAGTGACGAGTTCGGTGAGCAATATACTTATTGTTTAAGCCACCCTAATGCACCTTTTCCTTTTTATTCATTTTCTCTATCCTTGTTTCTTTTCATTCTATTCCTTTTATTATTGCTTTATCTTAGTTCTTCTGTAGAACAATTTCACATCGGTCGGTTGGGTTCTTCCATTATTTTAATAAATTAATGTTGTTAAATATTAAACACAAATCCCTTGTCTTTTAATTTCAATCAATTAAATTCTTCACTTCTGAATTAAACATGGTCCTTCGAGCCGCATAGTGATCCAACGCTTTAACGCACCACAAAAAAGTGCAATATATTTATATATAATATATAATATTTATATATAATATATAAATATGTTGATTTTGTACAGAAACAAAAACAAAAAATAAATATTATAAATTCATTAGCCCATACCATTCCTTCCATTCCGGTGCTAACTTTTGCCACAAAGCGACCAACTTTTCGTTCGGTTGCCAAACTGTTTTGACTCGGCAGGATGGCTATCGTCTGTTATGAAACGAGCGAAAATGTCACACCATCAGCTCTGATTAGCAGGCACGGATTGATACTAATACATGAAGTATTCCGTCCATACAAGAAACAGCTTCTTAGAGAAACTTTCCACCATAGACAACAACGAAATCCCTCAGTGGAGGCAGTCCTCGCAGAGAAATCAAGTTCAACTTCCCGAACTTTGTTACTTGTAGAAGCTTACTGTGCTTGCCTTTTGGTCTCACTCAAGAGAAGGACAATTCCGATCCTTATCTCTTGATGGCAAAAGGTTAAGTGGAAAACAATAAGCCTTCTGCAACTCTGCGTAGGAAAAGCTTATTGTGCTCGCCTTTTGTTCTCACACTCAGGAGAAGGACAACTCCGATCCTCGTCTCCTGGTGGCAAAGGGTTAGCGGCCCTCCTGCAAGCAATAAGCCTTTCGCGATTATAAGGCTCCTTCGAAAAAAGCTTATCGAGCTTGCCTTTGTGTTCGCACCTGAGAGAAGGACAATTCCGTTCCTTACATCTCTTGGCGATAAAAGGTTAAGTGCCCTCCTGCAACCAATAAGCCTTTCGAAGTTAACACTCTTTTCAGCAGTTTCACACTTCAAGCTCTATCCCTCATACCGAAATTCAAGTTATCAAGACACAACTTTGTGGCCCTTTGTTCCTCCATCCCTGGAACAAATTATCGAAATTATCTACGAGAAAAGGCATCATTACTCGATGCAAACCCAATAGAAAAGAAAAGCACTCTTCTCGTGTTAAATCCTTTTCTAGACAAGGAGAATATTCTCAGACTGAATGGTCGTCTCGCTCACGCCGCTCTTAGCTACAACGAACGACATCCTATCATCATTCCCAAGAATTCTCGCTATTGTATTTTATATATGGAATTTCTCCATAATATGCTCCTCCATGCCGAAGTCAGTCTCATGCTTCGCATGGTGAGGCAGAAATATTTCTTTCTTCGCCTAATACTAAAAATAAAAATGTGCATTTTCCACTGCAAAACTTGTACTACCTACAAGCAGACAAGACGGACCAAAATTATGACTGCTCTCCCCCTTGAGCGTCGTAATTTACCATTGATTGTTTCCCTACTAATCTGTGCATCTTTCCAGTACTCCTCAGTTCCAGTCCGCAGACGAAGGTTGTGCAACACAGCTCAACATGACTCACTCCGCAGTGGTGATCGTTGTAACCGGTCAAAGACCAGCCAATGCGATAGTTCCACCACATCCTGCTAATGCCGCCATCATTACCATCCGCAGTCTCGAGACGTCCCACTTCCGAGGACACAGGATCAAGGAGTTGTTCTACCACTACCACATGGTTTAACGCAACGATAGACGCAAAAATAAAGCAGGACCAGGCAGAGATGCCAAATGCGAAGCGTAACCAAAATCTCTCTGCAAAGGAAAGAAAATCACTGGAAACGTGAAAAACGATTGCGACTAAATCGAATGTTACACCAAAGCGTCCGAAGTCGAAAGCGCAAAACAACTACATATGCATAACAAAATTGGACAAAAGTTGCTAAAAAGCTATCGTCCAAGAACAAGAATGAAAAGCCGAGCAGAGTAAAATTTCGACCAGACGCAATCGGGAATTAGGAAAAAGGAGGATCTTTCTTACGCAGAAAGGCTCAGGTATGTAAAAATTAACCCCTTACTAGCTGGACTTGGGCAGACTGTTTCAAGGATCAGAAGAACCCAGAAGGGCGACCTGTTAATTCAGCTCAACGAGCCCGGAGAAAAAGCTAGTTCGTTTAGCAACATCATCGGCGAAACACTGGGAAATCAAGCGGCAGTCAAAACATATTTACATCGCACCACCATTTAATGTAAGTATAAGTACATAGATGAGATCACTACAAAAGAAGACATATGCGAAGCAATAAAAACACAGTCTATGGCAAGAAGATCGTTTTCGGAAAAGCACAGACCAGTCTATTGGTGGAACAAAAACATCGAAGGTCTTCGTGCAGAGTGCAACAAGGCCAGAAGAGTGTACCAAAGAGCAAGAATAAAATTGGAAAATGTCTCCGATTCCAACAAGAACGCGAACATTTGACGAACATATTCGGCGGAACCATAACGCCAAATTACGTCATCCAACATATGCTGGCGTCAACAACTGGATGGAACACCATTTGCAGTACGCCTGCTTTGCTAATATTGGTGTTGCGAGGCCGTAAGCGGCAGAGAAGAGAAAGCGAACAAACTCGTAATCAGCAATAGCAGCTTAATACTGTAGGTAGGAATTGGACATAACTAGATAAGAACTGGAGTTCTGCGGTACCTATGAAGGTCTCCACCTGCCAACGCACAAAAAGAAACATATATAACATATATAATTATATAATTATCTGTCAAAAATATTTCTAATAAAATTAGCTTTTGATACCTTTGGACAGTCAACATCAATGTCTAATAGTAAATACTTATTTTAGACATTTATGTACATTAATCACTAGTTGTGTTTTATTCGCCAACTAGTTTAAAATCTGTGAATAAATCGACCATTTGTATTGTCATTCAGAATGAAACTGCTCAATAGCACTGGAAGCTAGAGATGGTCTTTCAGCACATGAGCATAGGCATTTCTCATATATTTCACATGGGCGAATTCTTCCTTGAGCATAATAACCCTAACATAATATTATTAATTCCGTTCATGTACAAATATAACACACACAACATGAGTGGATGCGAAAAGCTTGGCCTTTGGCGTTACATGCGGTCATAGTTGACAACTGAAGTTTATTGTGGTAAATGCATAACACTTGCTAGGGGTACACTCTGTGTGTCGAATGTACAGGGTGTTTTTTTAGAAGTGTGGTTTTCAAGAAAAAATAAAACGCATATAATTTAATGTTAATATATAATATATTTTAAAAACGATTTCGGGCAAGTGGCAGGCGCGGCTGGTTCGAATAAATTACAGCCGAGAGGCCCAATTTTCCACCATTTTTTGCAGCAATTGAGGCCGGATGTCAGTAATAACGCCCCGAATATTCTCTTCCAAGGCGTCAACCGTCTCGGGCTTATCTGCGTAGACAAGCGACTTCACATAACCCCACAAAAAATAGTCCAGCGGTGTTAAATCGCACGATCTTGGAGGCCACACAACAGGCCCACGACGCGGGATAATGCGTTGGCTGTATGGCATGCAGCGTCGTCTTGTTGGAACCAAAGGTCGTCCACATCAACATCATCCAATTCAGTCACGAAAATGTCATTAATCATGGCTCTATAGCGTTCCCCATTGACTGTAACATTATGACCGGCTTCATCTTTGAAGAAATATGGACCAATGATTCCCTCTGCCCATAGAGCACACCAAACAGTGACTTTTTGAGGTTATGATCACTCCAAATGCAACAATTTTGCTTACTGTTTCGTAACGTACCCATTCAACCAAAAGTGAGCTGCATCGCTGAACAAAATTTTCTTGTGAAAATCGGGATCGTTTTGGACCCATTCACCGAACGTGCGACGCACTTGATAGTCGTTCGGCTTCAATTCTTGCATGAGTTGGATTTTGTAAGATCGCAAACCAAGATCCTTCCGCAAAATCTTCAATAAAGTGGATGGGCACAGCTCGTGTTGCGCACGATGGCGGATGGACTCATTCGGGTCTTCTTCGATACTCTGCTCCACAGCAGCAATAGCGTCTTCGGTGCGCACTGTACGGCGTCTCTGAGGATGCGCATTATCCACTAGAGTAAACGTGGTACGAAATCGATCCATGGTTGCTCGATTTACCGACTCTGCTGGGCGATTATGTCGACCGAACATTGGACGCAGCGCGCGATGCGCCCCATTATTTTGGTTTCATTATGAAATGACAAATCAAACTGAGCATAAATCAAGTGTCAAAAAGACTAACTCCGAAATAAGTATTGCCAGACTGAAAACCACACTTCTAAAAAACAAACCCTTTTTAAATAAACAAAAAAAAAAAATTATTTTTGTTCATCTTACTTTACTTTACTTTTAATGGCACAACAACCCATGGAGGGCCTAGGCCGAGCTTTTCGCATCCCCTCATGTTGTGCGTGTTATATTTGTACATGAATAGAAGGGACCTACAGTTTAATGCCGAATCCGAACGGCGAAGTGAAAAGCTTTTCATAGCAATTTTTACTCTTGTAGGTTTGCCATTGCCTGCCAAGAGGTGGTGCCGTGTAGAAAAATTGTCTTTTCTACTTTTTGATTTTGCCCGTGCCGAGATTCGAACCCCGGACACTCCGCGTAGCAGTCCAACGCACTACCACTACACCACAGCGACCACTTTTTGTTCATCATTGACAGTTTATCGTGGTATGTAGAAACCAGAGATGTTAATCCACTTGCTGTTTATACTTACTACATAAAATCTAATTATAATTAAGTATACGCATTATCTCTGTGTAGTTGTTTTACCATACAATTACCGCTGCTAGTTACACATAGGTAGAAGTATATATATGTATATTAAAGAAAATATTGTATATGATCTAAGAATGAATACAAATGTTAGTTTTCTTTCCCACTTTCTAGATATCCTAGATTTTGTTTTGATATAAGAGTTTAACATATATATAGAATAACGAGTTTCAAGCGCGTTGTCAACCGCTTTTAATATTTTTTTTGAAAGGGTAAGCTTAAAAGTTTTCCCAGTAAACTTGTCTCAATTTGTTTGACCTAACGCTGCAAGGCATTGTTGTTGCTGCAGCAACTATGTATACAATACACAGAGTCTGCTTTGCTTACAAATTGCAACGTTGAATTTGCTCTCTTGCCAGCAACAACAACTTTAACTAATTTTGGTTCTAAGAATTGTGCACGTGGCTTCAAATAACGAGCATTGCACTTTAGTTTTGCGCGTGTTAATGCGAATAAAACAAAATTAAAGCAAATACTGAGTCTCATGTATATTTGCAATGGAAAATGTGTAGTGCAGCGGTTCCCAATTGTTTCTAGCTTGGGTCCCCATCATGTATTTCGCATCATTTTTTATGTAAAATAAGGCATTTTGAATGCTTTTGTTAGGAGATTATAAGTGCATACTACATTTTTGATTAATTCACTTTATTTTAAAAGATAATAAAGTAAATTGAAAAAATTTATTAGATGAATGGCAAACATTTGCTTTACAAGCACTTTATTTTTTTGATTATGATCTAAGTCGGAGAGGTTTACTTTCACGAGCAATTATATGGGATACAAAAAATCCTCCATTCCCAAATCCTATTTACGCCACTGCCAGAACTTGACCAGTAATAAATCATTAAAAAAACTGAAATTAGCATAAACTACTCATGTGACATTCAGAAAGTAAAATAATAACCTCAATACTTTGCTAAAGAGCAAAAGGAATTCCTTTATCAATAATCCTTTGTATATCATTGTGGTTGCTATAGTGTAGTGGTAGTGCGTTGGACTGCTACGCAGAGTGTCCCGGGTTTGAATGAAAAAATAATTTTTCTACACGGCACCACCTCTTGGCAGGCAATGGCAAACCTACAAGAGTAAAAATTGCTATGAAAAGCTTTTCACTTCGCCGTTCGGATTCATTCATTCATGTTCAAATATAACACGCACAACATGAGTGGATGCGAAAAGCTCGGCCTAGGCCCCCCATGGGCTGTTGTGCCATTAAAAGTAAGTAAAGTAAGTAAATATCATTTTTTATTGTGGAAAAGTTAAAAATATATTTTTATTACATTTGGTGGTTCCTGTACCCTAAACAGGGGGTCGATCCTAGAAATTTTTTTATGTTTGTGGATTCAAACAAAGCTTTTAAAAACAATTCTAAAGGAGGAAGTAGTTGACAACAAAATTTGGGGGTCTCCTTAAGAATTTTTTCTCAGACTCCAAAGACATATGAGTTCATATGTGAAATTATATCCGTACATATGATGGTTTCTTTTTTTGACCTTGACAGGTCAAAATCTCAAAAACTAGACATGTTGGAGGGAAATGCACAACAGACTCGGATTCAATGGACCAATATAAATAAGTTAACCGACTCGATTCTCAAATTTCTTGGTGCACGGTGTAATTAGAAAAAGAGATAATTCAAATAGATTATACATAGTGTGTATATGTACATAAGAATACAAGAGTATAGTTTATATAGCATCAAACGACAATAACTACAGTAAATAGGGAAAACCGAGTAACTGATACTATTGGGTTGGGATATGGTTTTTTACTGTGGCCCGTTACGGCGGGGAATTCAAATTAAATTTAATTGGCACTTAGCAATAAAGAACATAAAATGGTTGGTTTGTTTAATATATTTTACACCTATGTACGTATATATATATATATTTACTCACTTGTATGATTATTTATGTTCACAAATGTAATGTTTAAATGTTTAGTCTTTTGATATGGGGATGAGATTATGTGATGAATGAGGATTCTGATGATCAATGAGGTCTCAGAAAATATGGCTGATGATGCTGCTTCCTCCTGCGGGTGGGGTTTTTAGAATGTGTATAGCCAATAATAGGAATCAACAGGTGCCATTGCCAAATACGGTCCACGCTATATGAAGGAATTGCAGGGTTGCATTTTTCTTTACTGTGGACATAAACAGATACAAGGATTAATTAAATACCTATAA
Organism: Palloptera scutellata; assembly: GCA_958295655.1. Classification (NCBI taxonomy): domain Eukaryota; kingdom Metazoa; phylum Arthropoda; class Insecta; order Diptera; family Pallopteridae; genus Palloptera; species Palloptera scutellata. The sequence continues at coordinate 98,401,606 of OY282450.1, forward strand.
TTATTTCAATTATTCTCTTTGCAGTTTGCACCATAATTGGTTGTTCGAAATCGTTATAAACATTGTTTAATTAGAGAAAATAAGCTACTTAAGTTTTTACTCTACAAAATTCAATAAATTAAATTAAAACATAACTTCGTCCTTATTCCAGAAGATGTAGAAGTACTACACTATCATATTATAATGAATACATTTATATTCATTCATATCTTTGCGTAATCATTTTTTTCATAAGATAATAATTTCCGAAAAAAATAGCACCGATAATCGGGGCCTTACCAACTAGTCTGTTCATAGTACAATCGTAAATTAACTGAAAAATCAATATCAATTGTAATGGGAAATGTTAAAGAATTTGTTAGTTTCTTATTATTACGAATGCACACAATAGTAAAATCCACTGGTGTTACACTCGTTATTTAATTAGTTACCATGTATATGTAAAAATATACGAAATCGCAAATGTACTTACATTTAATGTAAATGTTTTGTATTCCCAAAAGGTATATCAACTCAGCGGACGTTCTTTGATTGTACCACGACAGTTATATTTATTTTTTCGTATGTTTTTGTGTTTGACACATTTGCTATGACCATCTTTAACTTTTTGTCACAAGTTTAGTTTTATATTGTACGTACTGAACAATAATTTTTCACTTTTTAGCCAGAGCTGGGTATCGTTAAGCAAAAAATAACCTTAATTAACAATAAAAACCGTTAACCAAAAGTTAACTTTGTTAACGGAAGTTAATGTTGACCGTTAACGTTGACTTAGACATTTTCTTCTATCTGTTTCCGTTCCCGAGATAATAAGTGTACACTTTTACCGTACACCCCAACAAAACTGAGATTAATCTCGCTTTTCTGCCGTATACGCAAACTAATGATAATTTGTAATAACATTGAGTGAGATTTAGAAATCATCTATTTAGATCACTTAAGGTACCTAATTTAGTAATAGAAATATAAACAAATTCTATCGATTTCAAACTTTAAACTCAACAATTGAACTTGGAGGACAATTTTAACAATAAAAAATATGAGTGTAGGTAGTTTTTCTGCTGCAGCTAAATGAGTGTAATTAATGATAATAATTCTGTCAAAGGACACACATATAATTTTTTACAGTAAAACCTGGTATAGTTCATAAAAATTTCACTTTTTAAATGCATCTAGCTTATGAACTACACTCGCTTAAGCGCCACTAAATTTAATGCTCCAATAAAATAAGTATTACATGTTATTTTAGACGGCTTCAGCCGTCCTCAGGAAGTCTAATATATATTATATATACATAGTTATCGCTAACGGACTTGAGTTAACGGAAGTTAATTCAACTGAAGTTAATCAAAAGGTTAATGGTTTTCGAAATTAACGTATCGTTAATTTTGTTTGTTTTATTTTTAGTTTCGAAAATTAATTTCCGAATTTTTGGCAAGTTCATCTGTTAGGTACATCTTTCAGTATAAATTAACTGCTAACAATAACAAATGACATAACTTCTAACTTTGATTCCAAAAATCTTGCATTTAGGTTATATTTAATGCGAAATAACTCCTAACTTCGTATGGACATTTTTAAGGGCTATTTTATTATTTAATTAGGAGCTATTGCGCGGAGCCTTCCATTAGACCTTATTTAATATTTCTCTTCGGGGCTTATTTCATTTTTGATATTGTTTTGTTATTCCATAAGAAGTTTTTTCATTAGGACTTATTGCACTTGGAACTTTATTCGCTAAATAGAGTTAAATAGATCCAGTATGTCTGGACACTTTGGCATAGACTTTTGTCTTAAACAATTATTAACATTATAGTCGTGTCAATATTGTGCAGAATAATGTACTTTGATAATTCATTCTCTATAGAATTGAGCATTAGGAAATATTGTGATTCTAAGTATGTTCTTGTACTTAGTACATCGTGCCAATTAAGATTTTTAGTTTAGTTTTATTTGGGCTTACCGATTAGGGGTTGTATGCTCTAATTGACTCTAATTGAAACTAGCGAATGTCAAGAGCAGCTTGTACTCAGCATGTTGATAATAGAAGTAAACATTATTCAGAATTTATTATTAAATTTTTTAAACAATTTCGCCAATGTTGAATTTTTAATATGCATAGTTGCTTTCTTGCAACTATGTCGAAATTTGGTAAGCACATCATTGCAGTGTTCTGCATGGTGTGCAGTCGTTACACAAAATCATTCAATTTGAACTTCTGCAATAGGCAACATCTGGGATGCCGAAGTCGTTGTTCATAAGTCAATATTATGCCGTCACACATATGAAAGCATTCATTCCACAACCCTTACATATCCTGTAGGAAAATCAAGTGGATAAAAGTTAATTGAAAACTACTTTGTTTAACATCACAACTGCTGGAATAATTAAAATCTTCCTCAGGATTGTTTAATGTTTAAAATAACTTATGCAAGCTAAGTTTAATTACTTTTCAGTTAATTGATTTTTTTTTTTAATTATTTTGAATTTAGTCATTACTACTTTGTACTTTAGAGTGCTTCTTATTGTTTTGATAATTTTACAATATATAAAAAAGGAAAGGACTTTTTCAACTATTTTCCAAACTACTTTAACAAGTCCGTTTTTGCTATAAGGGGTATTTAGACACAAACACAAATACATACATACATTGTCATAAATTCCGTCCCGTACTGTGCTTGCTTGATTGCTTTTGTTCTATGAGTACACTATTGCCGCATCTAAATTACTTTAATTACACATTTCGGTTACACTGTGTACATACAGCTTTTTTCGTAAAAGTAACACCAAAAAATTTAAAAAACGAGACAGATATTGGTTCTTGAATCTTAAACAGCACTCTTTATTTAAATCAATTAAGAAATATGTAAACGAATGTAAAAAACAACGCAAGTTTTATGTGAATTGGCTTAGCTTATTTTAGTATGTCTTTAACTTTTAATTAAAGATTTTGAAGAGACTTTCGTTTATCTAGGATCCAGCATAAACACCAACAATAATGTCAGCCTTGAGATCAAGCGGAGACTAACTCTTGCCAACAGGTGTTACTACGGGCTCAGTAGGCAATTGAGAAGTAGATCCCTCTCTCGACCGACGAAAATAACGCTCTATAAGTCCCTCATCCTTCCCGTCCTAATGTATGGCGCAGAGACGTGGACATTGACCATCAATGATGAGAGGCTGTTAGGAGCGTTCGACAGGAAGATACTCCGTAAGATCTACGGTCCAGTATGCGTGGACGACGTGTATCGAATAAGATGGAACGATGAGCTTTATGAGCTGTACGCCGACACTGACATAGTCAAGCGTATAAAACTCCAGCGGCTTCGCTCGCTGGGTCATGTTGAGCGAATGGAAGAAAGCGCTCCGGCTAGAAGGGTGTTTTATTCGAACCACGGTGGAGGAACACGCAGAAGGGCACGTCCTAATCTCCGTTGGAAAGACCAGGTGCAGGGCAACCTGACTGCACTTGGCCTTATCAACTGGCGCCAGCGCACGCATAGCAGAAGTGACTGGCGGAGCTTTGTGGAGGCGGCCAAGACCGATCATCGGTTGTAACGCCAGTTAAGTAAGTAAGTAAGTAAGAAGAGACTACAAAAAGGTAATAAAATAAAAAGAAGCGTCTTTTTATGTACCTAAATGAATCTAATACATGTACAGCTGAGAAACCGACACCAGCTGCCCTTGTTTAGAATAATAGTAGCAACTTTGTTGCAAAGTGTTTGCTTTGCCTACTATTTGCTTGATTTGTCGTTTTAATATCAGAATTCCCCATCTCATCCAGCGATGAGCTCAACGATTAACTATAAAATTTTAGTGTCGAACACTATGCTGACAGCATTTGTTACTAATCGTTACAATATCTATTGACGATGGTGCTGCTTTGTTGCTGATTGAGCCTGATGTGCCAATTTAATTTGATGTGTGGCTGACCTGACCGCAACTATTTTCAGTTATACGATAGCAAATATCTGTACCCAATATTAAGTATTTGGAAATATTGAAAATAATTTCCAATTACTTACTCCCAAAATTTAAAATGTTATACGTTAGATTTAGTATTTAGCAATACTATAATTATAAAAATTCAAAACGCGAAAATCAACTTCAATCCACAAACTAGCGCGAAGAAAACAAAGAAACTCAACAATGACATCCGGTTTCTAAATTTATTTACCTCTCTCTTATTACTTTTGTTATTGTTTTATTTGTTTTTAGTTCGATGCTTTTTTACGCATCAGCTAACGAGCTAAATGCTAATAAGCCAAGAAATCGAAGCTATAAAGAAAGTATCAGGAGCTAAGTAGAGCAGTGAAGGAATATGAAGAAAACTCTTGACAATGCCACATACTGCAGCATCATTATTTCTGTTTATTTTTACGCACACACAAGCAAAAACGCAAAGATTTCTCTTACATCTTTTCTTGTTCTTGATGCAGCTCCCAGAACAGAAAATGAGAAGACAGCAAACTAATTTGCAAAATGATTGAAATTATTTGCACTGGAGGGCGTTTATATCTTATATTATATTCCGTTACTCAGCTTTGACGTGTTTAATTGAACTCGTGTTTGGTGAGAGTTTTCCAGCGCAAATAAAACATTGTATGTACTGTGAGCAACAAGAAGCGTCGGTACTTCATGCTTAATATTGGATTTCAGAAATAATGTGTTATGCATTTAAACGTATTTATAAGAAAATTCCAACATCGGTAAGTATTCACGTCATCTGCATCGAAGTCATTCCCATGAGAACAAGAAATGCCCAAAATGACACACTCAGCAATGATAAAGTACACTAGCTGGCAATATAGCCAGCTAGAATCGCTTTCAAAGTATATCTTTCTGTATGATGGACAAACTTTACATGTCAGTTCTAAAAACTTCACACAACTACAATAATAGAAAGTATGCTTGACATCGGTAGTTGCAATTTCAATTGGTGCAATGCTTAAGTATGGTAGGTACCATATATTACTTACTTACTTTTAATGGCACAACAGCCCATGGAGAGCCTAGGCCGAGCTTTTTCGCATCCACTCATGTTGTGCGTGTTATATTTGTACATGAATGGAAGGGACCTACAGTTTAATGCCGAATCCGAACGGCGAATTGAAAAGCTTTTCATAGCAATTTTTACTCTTGTAGGTTTGCCATTGCCTGCCAAGAGGTGGTGCCGTGTAGAAAAATTATTTTTTACTGCTTTTTTTTTTGATTTTGCCTGTGCCGAGATTCGAACCCCGGACATTCTGCGTAGCAGCCCAACACACTACCACTACGCCACAGCGACCACCTATATATACCTATACATAATTGAAGTAATCAATCATGATGTGTACTTAACTACTTGTATATTTGCTCCTGCACTTACATAATCTACTTCGCTTCTTTAATGGCGCAAAAGCTTATGGAGGGAATAGCACCGGCTTTCGCATCCATTTATGTAGTGTAAGTTATATTTGATCGCGACACAGCATTGATCGTAGTACAACGTGTATAATTCTCTATTGTGTAGGTTTAACTTGAACTTTTGTACCACCTTGAATTCCAGTCCAGCGCACTAGCAGCTACACCACGAAGACAACTGCATTTACAAGCACTAAGTAAAATACTAGATGTAAATAAAGTAGATAAACTTTATATCAGACTATGGTAAAAAGCAGGGGTTCCATCTTGTAGGTAATTTCCACCTGCTGTACCCTGCTCAGCCTAATCGGCTACAATTTCGGTATTTGAGAATAGATAATTTTGTAAGTAATTAATTTTTTTAAATTCGTTTTTAAGTTATGTCAAATCGTTTTGCATTAATTGACATTGAAGCGCCTCCTGACGCATACCAAAATGAAAGTGTTTTCTCTACCCTCCTAATATCGCCTAGATTCATTTTTAGGAGGGTAGAGGATAGCTAAAAAAAAAGGTTTCGTTTTTTATTTTGCCAGGTGGAAATAACGGTTCTTTCTGGTTTAAAACACATTGCAGCATTTAAAACATTTAACACATTTAACACCAATAAAATATGTAAAATCCAACAAAATTTGTTTTTTCCTCGAGGAACTCCATTGAAGTTTTTAAAATTTTGCCATCGGTTGAATGAAACTGCTCACAAAATTAGGACACGAAAAGGTCTCAATGCTTAAATCTATATCTATACTCTTAATAATTTTGTAAAGTTTGTATGTTAGTTTGAGGTAATCTCTGGAACAACTGATCCGATTTAAAAAACTGGTTCATTATTATAATGGACGCGCTCCCCGTTTGGACATAGGCTGTATATATTATATATGTATAATTACTATTATTATATTAATATATATAATTCAACAAGTGGACGTAGGATCTGTCATATTAAAATTTCTTAACTGGGGAACCACAGAAAATAAGGCAATGAAAAATAGTGTAAGAATTTTAGTAGTAGTATTTAATAATTTTTTGGGTATTCGTTTTAAATGTTATAGTATCAGTTAGCAATTAATTGAAAGATGCAGTGAGTATTAAGGTGCTTCATGAAGGATCAATTTACATTATATATCTAAACGGTTTTTCAACAGGGACATAACAATTTGGTATTTAAATAAAACACAGAATAATTGAGAAATCGCGAAATTATTTAAGGGTGCGCTTCCATTTAAATACAAAATCGTTATCTCTCTATAGCAAATACCTTTACATGTATAGTACATATGAATGTAGGTGTAAGATTTATGATATACTTCTACGTATGATATTCTTGTTGTCAGTTTAGTTTTAAAGTTTAGTACATCTTTAAAGCTTACATTGAAATTTTTTAAGTATCAATTGAAGTGAATTTGAATGTGTAGTAAAGTAAAATATTTTGTGCGAATGGCACCTTCTTATGTATGTACTTATACTTATGGGCACAGCCGTGTACCAAAAATGGGATATTTTGTTGTTTTATTGTTATTTTCTATTGTTAATAGTGCAGTTGAAAACTCAAAAGCATTTACTCTCTAATTCTCTCTATAAAGAGGAAGTCAATGAATGCAAAATCTTTTCTGGACATACTTACTGCTTTAGAAGTGGCCTTTTATTCTTTTCAATGTTCAACAGACAACAACAACAAAAACTTAAGTATTCAACATTTACCACCGAATAAAATGCATAATGCCAAAGTTGCACACAACCATTTGCAGGTGCACATCAAAGAAATAATAAGAGAAGAAAAGTGAGAAAATGTGAGGAAATGAGAAAAAAAAGAAAATAAAATGATACAAGAGAAATGGATAGAATAGAACTAAGCATTTTGTGGTCATTCAAATACACCCACACAACACCCGCCATTAAACACAAACAATGCTCTATATTCCGCAACCTTTATATGCTAATGCTCTAACACGCATTTATCAAATATTACAACAATGGATGTCGTTATTGCTTTCGAGTTCTTGAGTAAGAAGAATGGTAACACGCAGCAGTGATTATTTGAAGATAGAATTGCTTTGTGTGCTAGTGGTGGCACATATGCCATCCCCACTTATCTCAAAATTAAAGAAAGCTTTCTACTTCAAACAAATGACTATTTGCGCTTCTATCGATCATCGTTTATCTCTTCAACTTTAAAATTTAACTTTGGAAGTTATTGCGGAGAGTCGTATTTTTGTGTTTTTGGGGGTATTGGGAAAATATTTTAAAAGAATCAACGGAAATTCTTCCGTTGTGGTATTTTGACGCCAGAGTGTGGGTTGTGGTTACAGCAATTGTAATTTCTGTTAAAATCAATCAAGTTTATCCGTTTTGGGCTATTTTTAAAATAACACAAAGCATTAGATATTCAGTCCATATATAGTCCATAAATATATATATTTTTTTAAATTAAAAGTTAATTTTGGGCAACCGTTTAAAAATAATGGCGAATATTTCCCCGTTCTACCCTACCTGGCGGAAAATTCAACAGTGGAACTTAGAGTTAATAATCTAGAAAACTGCAACTAAATCACAAATTTTAAAAATTTGATTTTAGGGCTTTAGTAAATTTATGTAGCGACATGTAGCCTTTAAATAATAATTTCATACATGAATACACACTTGACACACCAGACTTGCAATCAAATTGCTTATACCTATTTGATAGCTACTTACATATATAGTACTTGTATGCTTACATATGCAAGTAAATTCGTTTGAAAGGCGTTGAAGGCAACCAAAAGTGGCACTTGAACTTTTATAGACTACGCTCAACACACTCGACTCAAAGAAGAATATATGTAAAAAAAGCAGTCTAATTATGGTATGTAGATACTTGCAAGTGCAAATTCATTCACAAAAAGTTCAATTGACGCGCTTGACATTTGGGCATGAAATTTTCCCAATGAAGCTTAAACTGACGCGCACATATAGAAGCCGCAATTATGTACATATATGTATATACACATTAATTATTCTATGAAAATGGCCTAACACACATATCCACTTGACTGAGAGAAGCACAATTAATAGCAGAACATACTCTCGCCTGTAAATTTATGATTAAAGCCAAAGGATTTGTATGTGTCTTCGCCTTTGCCATTAACAAAATTCAAAAATAAAAAAGTCTCCATTAAATTTGACTCAGATCTTTTCTGAACATTAGTTAAAAACTAATGTTATATACAAGGTGCGTCAAGTATTTGATTTTAAAACTAAAATATATACTTTTTAGAAAATATGTATTTTAATGAAATTTTTACGGCAAACTGAGTGACACTTAGGCTATACAATTCTTCGATGAAATCGACTCTTGCGGCGATTCTTCAATTCTTTGCTGGAAACGCTTGCATGCTCGAATCAAATGATCCTCATACATATCCGTCATTACTCTGGTAATAGCTATTTTATACATTCAGGGTTTCACATCTATTTCTAAAACCTTAATGTAGGCAACAGCATTCAGCCGAAGACCTTGATGAAAGAAGTGGGGTGGTATGACGTGTCCTTCATTGCTCACCACTCCCAAAACTATGACAGCTGCATGAAACTTTGTGTGCGTAACCTGGCGAACATCTGAGGGATCCGAACATAGCCACCTATCATTTTGAGCTTTGTGAACAAAAGATCGCGCGACATTCATTTTTTGTTTTAAAATAGAATTTTTACAATATTTTTCACTCATACTATATCTTCTGAATTACATATTAATCCATCCGAAAATATTAAATTGATCACAAAATAAATTTACCCAAATATTGCATCAGTGGTAGATTTTGAATAACGGAATGAAGAAAAAACTTTAAAAGCAATATAAAAACTGCCTTATAGTTTCTAAAGAAGGTTTGAAGTTTTCGAAGGTGAAGTGAAATAATAAAGTTCCACTTACCTTCTTAAGAATGCAAAGTCGAAGTAATTTAATAATATTTTGATGTAAACTACACACCATTTTTTTCAAGTAGCTTTTTGTAAGTAATAACAACAACAAAACTTCTTTAAGCCTTCCTAAAACTTAGGATTGTAAGCTTTCCATTTTAAACCTACCCTCCTTTTCTTGAGGGTACTGTATTTACATATATGAATGTTTATCTACATGTCTAGTTGATAAATAGAGCTGGTATTGCAGTCTTGTACTCTTCTCAATTCCACAACACCAGAGAACTAAGGTATTCGCTGCAAACGAGCACATGCATAAATATAAATATGTAGGTTCATGCATATGTGTAAGTGCATTACAGAGACCATACACAAATATATTCAAATTTTCTCCATTGTAACCATCAAGAAAATTGGAGAAGGCATTATGATGTAAAATTAGTTTTATATTGGCGGTTAACGAATTGAGTCGATATATCCTTGAACAACGTTAAAAAAAATTATTCGTTTCGTATTTACAAAATCTAATTCAAAATCATAAATGATCATGTGCTAGCTTTTTGATATTCTTTTTCTGATTTTTTTTGTTTTGATTTTTTGTAAATTTTCTATGAGCTGAAAACGTAAGGCAAAGCTTAACTTTTAATGGCACAACAGCCCATGGAGGGCCTAGGCCGAACTTTTTTTCACATTCACTCATGTTGTGCGTGTTTTATTTGTACATGAATAGAAGGGACCTACAGTTTAATGCCGAATCCGAACGGCGAAGTGAAAAGCTTTTCATAGCAATTTTTACTCTTGTAGGTTTGCCATTGCCTGACAAGAGGTGGTGCCGTGTAGAAAAATTATTTTTTTTACTCTTTTTGATTTTGCCTGTGCCGAGATTCGAACCCCGGACACTCTGCGTAGCAGTCCAACGCACTACCACTACACCACAGCGACCACTTGCACCTTATTGGCGAACCGGCGAGCAAGGCTACTGCTCAATGACACCATGCGTCAAAGATTTTGAGTATTTTACTTCCCTAGGTTTCCCTTCTTATTTGAAAGGCTTCTGAAGCTACTTTGAAATAATTCCATTTTCTTGAGGGAAATTTTCAATTACATCTTTTATTATATGTAGTATGTGCACGCAAGATTTGCATAAATGCAACAACAATCCATGTGCACATACATATCGTTACCTTAATGCAGAAAGGCTCTAACTAACATTTCTTACACTATCGGGTTTAGGCAGAAAAAAAAATATTCGCTAGGGCGTTTCTAGATTAAGGGAACGATATGTACTTATATACTCGTGAGTATGTTTAAGTGTTTTGAAATGTGTACATGTGTATGTGACTCTTATTTATTTTAACTACTTACTTTTACTTTTAGCAGAAAAAAGGAAACAAAAAAATAAAGATAATGCAAATCCATTTGATGGAAAAATACAATAATATAAACAAGTGTAATTCATGCAAAAATTGCATTATGCACACAGGCAGGCATGGCATTAACGTTCCCACATACGAGTCCATACATACATAAGTCCATATACTTACTATATGTACATATAATACATATATACTTGCTAGATCTTTTAACTTTGTGAGTACATTCTTTAACAAAGTTACGAGTATATACGCCATTTTTGAATATTATGCATACCTGTGCACATAGACGTATGCAGCTTGAAGTTGTACACAAACCAGACATCATTTACTGCTGTTGTTTTGTTGCTGCATCTGCTTTGAACTATCAACGCGCGTGGCATTCGAGATGATAAAAGAAGATAATCCCAACTAAATTGGATTTATTGCTAATGTCATGCATACCACACATTCTGTACGTGTGTACATATGTATTTATTTATGCATTTATGTACATATAAAACATAAACAATATGTGCGTCATATGTGGCATGGTGCATATGGGTCAATCCGCGAAAACGTGCCGTAATCATGAGAGACAAAATTAATGTAAAAGCCCATGGAGGGCCTAGGCCGAGCTTTTCGCATCCACTCATGTTGTGCGGGTTATATTTGTACATGAATGGAAGGGACCTACAGTTTAATGCCGAATCCGAACGGCGAAGTGAAAAGCTTTTCATAGCAATTTTTACTCTTGTAGGTTTGCCATTGCCTGCCAAGAGGTGGTGCCGTGTAGAAAAATTATTTTTTCTACTTTTTGATTTTGCCTGTGCCGAGATTCGAACCCCGGGCACTCTGCGCAGCAGTCCAACGCACTACCACTAAGCCACAGCGACCAAAAGCACCTATGTTAGGATTAAAAGACGTTGTAAACTCTAAATATGTATGTTCAATTAAATTAATTACAATTTGATAAGCGAGAAAAATAGTGATTTAAGAAGTTATTGCACATGAATTAGACTACTGACAATGAAATATCGACAAAACTAAGAGTCGGAATGCCCGAACAGACCATATGGATTGACTCATATACCGGGAGCACATATGTTATGGTTTTTATTAAAGCTAGAGCATTCCTAACGCCAAAAATTCATAAAATAAGATATTATAATTCTAATAAATTGTTCCCTACCATATGCTAACCTTTGGTATGCAATGTGGTAGTGATACATATTTACACTGTTATTTAAAAACAAAGAAATTATTCTGAAAATATGTGCTGAAAATTCGAAAACTTAATTGAATTTAAAAGACAACACACAAAAAAATAAAATATATTAACTGCGTATTGAAATAAATTATTTTTAAAGAAGTGAAAAAAAATGTTTAAATAAATATTGGCCCTCTCATATTTTTTTTATTTATTTATTTATTTATTTATTTTCGAAAACCGGCACAACAAAGTTTAAAACCTTATTAGCAGTACCGGCAGCATGTAGCATAAACAAGATTAAATACGACTTATAATATATATTGCATGACATACAAATTTAAACTTTACTTTAAAATTAAACATTAAACATCTATTCATCTATTTGTAAAAAATTTTAATTACATGATATATTTCATTATTTCCTATTACAGCGAAGAAAGAAATAAAGCTAGTTTATTTTTGAATTGCACAGCATTACTACCAGATCTTAAACTATTAGGAAGTGCATTCCAAAGCCGAACAGAGTGTACAAAAAACTGCCTTTCAGACGTTAAACAAGAAACACGTAAACAGTTAATCATATTAGTTCGATTGGATATAGAAAAGTTTAATCTCGAAAACAAATAACTGGGTTCTGCATTACATATAATTTTATGCAACAATAAAAGCGTTCGATAGTTCAGTAAGTTATCAAAGGTTAAGCCATGGATTCTTTTAGCAAACTGGGAAACATGATCTACAGAGATACTATCTTTTTGAAATTAAACTAACTTACTTTACTTACTTTTTTGAAATTAAAACCCACCAAATATTCCCCAAACTTTGTTGTTCTCTTGTAAAAAGAGTTATGTTGCACGAGCACGTTAAAAAATCCCACTTAGACACCAAGTGATTCTCATCCCCGTTTTTTATTTTAAAATCCACCAGATTTAACGGAAAAACCACTAAGTTAGCAAAACTACCATCGATAATACGAATATGCCGATGGCAATCAAACTACGAGTAAAATTATCAACTGTAATAGGGGCATAACCCATGTTAGAGTCAAGTGATGGAAAATGTTATGAAAACTATGTGCAAGTAATCATATGCGACACAAATGCAATTACATGCAAGCAGTTTCAGAAGCTGAAATTGTATAACTGGCTACGGTCATTTACATATTACAAGAATTATAAAAAAAAGATACTGCATTCCAGTTCTTAAGCAGGCAGTTCTCAGCAGATTATAACTTGTAAAGAAGTGAAAAAGGGTGAAGTAATTATGATATTTATATACATACATACTTATATTGTTAAATTCCATTGATTGAATATTAGTTTTTTTAAATAAAGAAATAATACAGTTTATAAAAGTATTTTAGTTATTGTCGCGTCCACTTGCTCTCACCTCTCGTACAAAACTGCCTATGTTTGTGAACGCAAGCGCGCAGCTTACAACATACATATGTATAAGTATATAAATTTTTATAAATGATGGCACTACAAATATAATGCTCTTCTCCTATAAAAAGTTTTCTAAAAGTATTGGGTAAGCGATATTGACTTTTTCTCCGTTACCAAGTAAAATCAAGTGAATTAAATTTGGGAGAAATACAAATTTGTCCAAAAACATCTATCTACCAACACGTTGAAAATATATGCAAGCCTAATCCATTGACTTGCGCCTAGGAAAACGCAATGTTAAAGAAACCAGTTCGGATGAGGAAATACACCAAATGTAGACTAGTTGCGTTGTTTAGTATTACTCAACTGGTTAGTTTTAAACCACTTGATTGCCCCACAAGGTTTTGTACCAAATGTCAATTTGTTGAACAGAACTGACTAAATATTGTCCATATTCATATATGTATGATTTTTTGTTAAATTTTTGCTGAACCAGTGTACATGAAATACCAATACAATGGCTGACACATTTCAAAAATCACAATTCCACAAATCACAAGAGTATTTAAATAAATAAAATATATGTATTTAGCATCTGTGTATTAATAAACCAGAATATATGTGAAAAATACTTGCATTCCTAAGTACATTCATACATATGTATATGCATATTCCGATTCGCACCTGTAAGTTCAACAGTTCGGGCAAAATAATTACATATGTATTAAAATACCAGATATCTGGTTTTAGCGATCCCACAAATTCAATGTTCGATTTCGAAATGTTTTCCATTGCGAAACCATAAAGCAAAAATTGAGATTGTTACCAAAAAGGAGGATTAAATGAAGAAGGTAAAGAAAAGATTCAACCTTATGACACACGGCAGAATGATGAAATGTTACAGATAGAAAGAGAGTGTCACGTGTTATCACTGGTTGCCACAGTGACTTTAGGGGCAATCAAGGAGCAAAGTAAGTGTGTCATTAAAAGCACAACAATTTTTGCTGAATTCGAAAAACACAAAAAATACGTTTGTGAAAACATCAAACGGTATTAAAAGAAATTCGAAATGTGCAACGCACTGTGAGATGCGCGCTGCGCTGTATACTTTTTACACCGAACGGAAAATAAACAAAAAAATAATAATAAAACCAAGTTTAAGGTTCAAATGAATAATCAACAATCAACGTCTTCTTTATTTTTTACTCTCTTTTATATTACAATTTTGTCTATTATTGCATTTTGGAAATATATATTTAAAGTAAATGTCTGTATGATAATTCTTAAGAAATAAGGTTATTAACATTGCATACGATCAATAAAGTTATTAAAATTCTTTGGAATTAATAAAATAGATTAAAACTGTTTGTTAAGTGAAAGTTAAAGTTATTCGGAATTAGTTGTACATTTTGTTAACTATTGCATTTCATTATTGCAAATGCACTTGGACAAACAATTCTTTAGAAAATACAATTAATAAATATATATGTATAAATATAAAGTTAATAAAATTGCTTATTATTAAATAAAGTTATTAATATTATTTGGGTTAAATGGTACATTTTGTTAGCTGTTGCATTTTCATTATTGGATAAACAATTCTTTGGAAAAATATAAAATTCTTTGGAATTAATATTATTTGCAGTTAGTAAAAATAATTGGTAAAATTCTTAATAAGCTAAAACAACATGTGTATGTGTGTATGTGTGTATCAATAACAAGGGAATAGTGGGAGACACTATAACACCCCCACTGTTAGTTTGAGGCTCCGACGAAATTATATTATTTTTGCCGGATTATTTATAATAGTTTCGTTTTTTAATTCTACATTTGGAATATATTTTATTTTTTTATTTTTAAAGAAGTATATTAAGATACATATTGATATAATGATTAAGATATCCACACTATAGCTAATTATTTTTGAGTTTTAATCTGTGTATATTACTTGTTTCAGTGTGTCTTCGTATTCTATTTGTTTTAAATATAAAGATTCAATTTTTATGTCTGCAAGTGTTGTATTACTATTGTCTTTAATTTTTGTTATGAGATTAGGTAGGATAAACTTGTCTTGTATTTTTATTTTAACATTTATAAAAGTTTTATTTAACGCGTTTATTTCGCAATTTTCGAATTTGATTAAGTAATTTCCTGAAATTTTTAGTTTAGCTTTATTGCAATTGTGTGATATGTTACTATCGAATTGTTTGAGAATTAATATGCCTGGAACTATTTCAACTATTTCTTGTTTATTAAATGTTTGCATTTTGCAATTAGCTTCTTCAAAATTTAATATGTTATTCAAACAATTGTCATTGATTTTTATTAGATTTCTTTTTAAATTATCCTTAATGTACGTACTATAAATATTATTTTCTGAATCTATGAGAACATCAGAATAGTTAAGTTTTATGGATTTGTTTGTTTTGTCGGGTATTGGTACGAATGTTACCATGGATAGTGGATGTTGTGAAAATTGTGGTATAGAGAGGATAATAATGATGTTACTTTCGTGAAGTGCTATGGCTATTTTAATGTTGGTGTAACTGTCAAAGTCCGCGATTTGGTTAAGTTCGGTTTGGGTTAGAATATCTGTGGGTATAATGCCCAGTTTTCCGGAGAAAATAATTTGTCCGACGTCATCTACATGTTGGCGTAACAGTGAAATATCATTGTTAATCTGGTATATGTATTCTATAAATCTTATCTCGTCTTCTATGGTTGAAATTTTATTTCCTATAATATTCTTGAATTTAGTTAAGTAACTTCCAATTGCGTTTTGCTGGTAGTTTATATGATTGGTAATATTCCGAATTTGGGAGTTCATGACATTGTTAATATGTGTTAGGTTATTCATCTTGTTTGTCAAATTTTCGTCGTTTGCGTGTAGCAATTTGAGGGTTTTACTTATTTGTTCTTCGTCGTCGCTGTCCATTGTACCTGCGATAAATTTAAGGCCTTTACCTACAATATTTAATAAAGCTCGTTTCTTTCGAAAATGAGGGTTGAGGTTTTCTATTTTCGCCTTTAATAGCATAAAGTTTTTGTTTATTGTATCCATTAATTTTTTTGATTCGGTACTTGTTGTCTTAAGGATGTCCATATTGGTCTTAATTATTTCTAAAGTATGATCGTATTCTGTTATGTTTATTATGTGGAGTATTTTTATATAGTTTTCAATAATTTTGGTTTCCCCTGTTTTGATTGGTATGTAACCGTTGTTGTACGATAGGTCCTGTATGTCGATGGTTTGAGTCCTGACGGTTGTAACAATTGTTACTATTATAATCCATTTAATCATCTAAAACAAAGGTGAAGTTATTTAATTTTTGTTTTAATTTTTGGGTTATTTTTATTTTGGTATTTCTTTTGCGGTCTTATGTGTGTTTTATAATATTTATGACCTGTCTTTGTATTCTCTACATGATCCTCATCAATTTTCTTGGATTCTATCTTTCTATATTTCCTATAGTTTTTGCCTCCTCGAATTTCTCTTATGTAGTTAGTACCTTCATCTATTTCTATATCGTTTCTATTTTTGTTAAGCTTATTTATATAACTCTCTTTTTTCTTTAACATTAGGTCGTGTATCACCGCATATTGTTCTTCATTTACTTTACCGTTGACGAAGTCTATTGGTTTCATTTTCGTAGTGCTATGAATAGTGTTGTTATAAAAACCTATGATACGAGTTATTTTTTCCTCTGTTGATTCATGTTTAGACTGTTCGTCGTGTCGTAGTAGTCTTAAATGTTCATTTAGTGTATTATGTAGCCGTTCGATGTCGGCATTTGATGTGTGGTTACTATTTGAAGTATAATGTATATTAATATTCTCTTTCTTTAAGTATTCTTGCATCGGGATTGCTTTAAATCCTAATTCATTATCAACGACAATTCTTTCCATTTTCCCAAATGTGCTATTATATTGAATCAGTTTCATTTTAAAGTCCACCCATGATCTTCCATTAATTTTGTATGCCACGGCGTGTTTTGTAAACTTATCAATCATGGTTAGATACACTTGTTTTTCTAATGTATAGAATACGTCTAGATGTAATATTTCTCTGGGTCTTGTGGGTGTTTCTGTTATTTTGTAAGGTAGTTTGGGTGGTCTTCTGTCGTACTTTTCTACAGTACATATTTCGCAGTTGTTAATAAACTGGGTTATTCTTATTTTAAGATTTGGGTTATAAATTTTTGTTTTCAGTTCTTCGAACACTGATTGAATACCTCTGTGATTTTTACTTAAGTGTTCTTCCTCAATTATTCTTGTAAGTTCAAGTTCGTCTTCTACGTCGTCTAGTTTTCTAAAACATCTAACTAATTTGAATCCGTTATTATTCGAGAAAAATTCTTTATAGGTATTCTTGAAAATATTGTAAAATTCATTTTCTATTAAGATTGCATTTACTTGGGTTGGGTGGAAGTGACTTTTTAGGATCATAATTGCGTATTCTTTATCTAATTCTTTAATTGCTATTGTTTTTCTAATTTTTTTAAAAATGGTTTCTGTTTTTATCCGCGCTGATCCAGAAGGGATTTTTTTTATGATGACTTGGTTCTTAAACAAATTTATAGGCGTATTTGTCTCTATTAAATTTGGTTGGATGGCTTCTAGTGAATTAATGTTGACAGATTCTTTTCCGATTCTAGATAATGCGTCCGCATTACTGTTCTTCGTTCCTTTTTTGTATTTAATTTCATAGTCAAACTCTGACAGTTTTAGCCTCCATCTTACTAATTTCGAGTTTGGTTCCTTGATTGAAAAAAGCCAAGTTAACGGCTTATGATCCGTTTCAATTAGGAATTTACGTCCGAATAGGTATGGACGAAAGTATTTTGTAGCCCAAATAATTGCTAAGAGTTCTTTTTCTATGGTACTGTAATTGGTTTCGTGTTCATTTAGAGTACGGCTAGCGAAGCAAATCGGGTGGTTTTCCTGCGAAAGTACTGCTCCGAGTGCAAAATTACTAGCGTCTGTTGTTAAGGTAAATTGTTTTGTAAAGTCAGGGTAGGCCAGGATTGGATCGTGAGTCAAAAGAGTTTTTAGTGTAGTAAAGCTCTCTTGGTATTCTGGATTTGAGATATTTATTTTTGCATCTTTCTTCAAATACTTTGTCATCGGTTTTGCTATACGTGAATAGTCTTTTATGAATTTACGGTAATAACCCGTTAACCCTAAAAATTGTTTGATCTGCTTTGGTGTTTTAGGAATAGGAAAGTTGACTACGCACTCTACTTTTTTGGGATTGGGTTTTATGCCTTCGGGTGTCACAATGTGACCAAGGAACTCAGTTTCCTTTTTTAAAAATTCAGATTTATCTAACTGAATTTTTAAGTTGAATTCTTGTAACCTGTCAAACACGAGTTTTATAGAATTTATGTGTTCTTGTAATGAAGTGGAAAATATAATAACATCGTCTAGGTATACTAGACATATTTTGTTTACATAGTCTTTGAGCACGTGATTCATTAACCTTTGGAACGTCGCTGGGGCTGTCTTCAGTCCAAACGGCATTCGTAGGAATTCATAGTGTCCTCCTTCTACAGTGAAGGCGGTCTTATGAATGTCTTCTTCTCGAATTTCAATTTGGTGGAACCCTTTTGCTAAGTCAAGCGTGGTAAAGTACTGGCATCTTCCCAGTTTGTCAAGGATTTCTTCAATATTAGGAATTGGATACTTGTCGTCCACGGTTACCTCATTCAGTTTTCGGTAGTCGATGACAAGCCTCCATTTAGTTTTCCCACTTGCATCGGCCTTCTTCGCTACGATCCAAATAGGTGCAGAGTAAGGTGAATTACTATGCCTAATAATATTATTGTCGAGCATCTCTTGAATTTGCGACTGGACTTCCTTTTTATGTATATAGGGGTACCGATAAGACTTAGTATATATGGGGGTATTATTTGTGGTCCTAATTTCATGCTTAATGGCAGAAGTAAAGGTAAGTTTCGAGTTTTCCTGGTAAAATATATCTGAATATTTTTTTATTAATCTAAGAAGTTCGGTTTGTTCTTCGGTGTTAAGATGTTCTGTTCGAATTTGTTCTGCTAGGGGTTTGCATTCTTTATTTTTAATTATGCTGGGATTTTCGTGATCTATTGCTGGAATATCTTTCCTTAAAAAATTTCCACCATATTCTTTCTTAAAATAGCATATATCAGAATTCGGTGGTATTATCTTTTTTTTGTCTAGTTTTTCAATTTCAAAATGCATTGGTAACTTTTTGTTACCGATGGTAATTTCTTTTTTCTTATAATCTATGCAGGCGTTTAGTGGTCTCAATATATCATTACCTATTAGACCATCATAAAAATTGTGAAATTTAACTATATAAAATTCAAGCATTTCGTTGGTTTCGGTTTCAATAAATTCTTTGAAAATGGGTACTACTGCCTTTTCGTTAACAAAAATTTGATGTTGAAGGGTTTTTATTAAAAGTGGGTTTGTCGAATGAATTTTTTTTGGGTCACAAATTCCTGGATTTAAGATTGAGTTTGTGGCGCCCGTATCTATTATGAGTCTTATAAATCCTAGTTTAGTTTTTATGGTTATAAATGGTAGTTTGTTTGTGAGGCCGATTCCTGAAAATTTTCGGCTATTTCTATTTTTCCTACGTCCATTGGTTCGGGTCTAAGATTTTGTCTGTTTATTTGAAATGGAGGATTTTGTGGAACATGGTTGTGTGTGTTCATTTGTTGATATGAACGTGGTGGTTGGAAGTATCTCTCTTTATCTGGGGATGATCTCTGGAAATTTCTCTCATGGTTTTGGGATGATCTTTGGAAATTTCTCTCATGGTTTTGGGGTGATCTTTGGAAGTTTCTCTCATGGTTTTGGGATGATCTTTGGAAATTTCTGTATTGTGTGTTGTTTCTAAGTTGATGGTTTTGCTTATTAGAATGTACATTAGGCTGTGCTTTATTTCCATTATTGTTTTCGGTATAAGCGTATCCAGCCTGGAATAAGATATCCATAGCCTCTTCTAATTCTCTTGGGTTTCTACAGAACAATATAGATTTCATGGGCTCGGGGATTTTACTTTTAAAGAGATTGAGGGCAGTGCGCTTGTTGTTCATCGCACTCTCTCTGGTTGCTTCTGATTCCCCTAAAATTACTACCAATTTATTATTTAATCTGTGTAATCTGCTTTTCAAGTCGTTGTAAAAATCTAACGTATTTGTCTTAAAGGTTACGCTTCGTAATTCGTCGAAGAGTTCCTCGCAGGAACGTCTATCTCCAAAATTGTTTTGTAATATGTTTTTAATCTCTGTCCATGAGGTCGCGTGGCAATTTATTTCTATTGCCTGTCTTGCTTTCCCTTTTAATTTTGATTTAATTACGTCCGAAAAAAGTAATTGGGCTAGTTCGTCGTATGTTTGTAAGTGTGGGTGTATACGGTCGATTAGTGTGGTGAACGTCTGTAGGTCTCTTGAGTCACCACAGAATTCGGGTAAACTGTTCAAATATTTCAAGGGGTTTATAATTAATCTATTCGGTGGGTCTTCTCCTTGAACAGACATTTTTCTAAAAATTTGTTTTTCTTTTTCTTTTTTTGTTTTTTTAAAAAAATGGAAAAAGGAAATTCTCTCTTATATTCGAATGCGTTCTTCTCTTTTATTTTTATGTTTTCGGTACTTTTTCTTTGCCTTGGTTTTTACCAAAATTATTTTGTGTAGGAAATCTTGTAATTTTTTGGTTTCTTGGTCCTTAGACGTGTATGGTAATTTTCTTTCGATTTCTGATACTATACTTATTTTTTCGATTGTGATATAGTTTAACAAATTCTTACTTTTGAATTTAAAGTTGATTAGGATGCTCTGTTGGATTTAAAGTTGATTAGGATGAGTTATGTTGGGTTTGGAGTTGTTGAATTTAAAGTTGATTAGGTTGATTAGGATGCACTCTTGGATTTAAAGTTGATTAGGATGAGTTATGTTGAGTTTGGAGTTGTTGAATTTAAAGTTGTTGAAGTTGATTAGGATGCACTCTTGGATTTAAAGTTGATTAGGATGAGTTATGTTGAGTTTGGAGTTGTTGAATTTAAAGTTGTTGAAGTTGATTAGGATGCGCTATTGGATTTAAAGTTGATTAGGATGAGTTATGTTGAGTTTGGAGTTGTTGAATTTAAAGTTGTTGAAGTTGATTAGGATGCGCTCTTGAATTTAAAGTTGATTAATGTTGATCAGAAGATGTTTCTGAGGCTGTTGTTGATTTTCTCACAAATATTTGTATGTCCTTTAATCTTTTAAAGGATATTTCACAAATATTGGTATGTCCTTTAATCTTTAAAGGATATTTCTTTTCCTTCAGTGTTTGTTTATTTTCTGATACAATCTTCTGCATCAAGGAAAAAAAACTTTTCGATACCGCACTAAGGATTAAGATCCTGGTTCTATCGCGCACAATAAATAAAATCTTTTTTATTTCTTTATGTTGGATAGGATTTGCGGTATCCTACCGACTGCGCCACTTTTTACACCGAACGGAAAATAAACAAAAAAATAATAATAAAACCAAGTTTAAGGTTCAAATGAATAATCAACAATCAACGTCTTCTTTATTTTTTACTCTCTTTTATATTACAATTTTGTCTATTATTGCATTTTGGAAATATATATTTAAAGTAAATGTCTGTATGATAATTCTTAAGAAATAAGGTTATTAACATTGCATACGATCAATAAAGTTATTAAAATTCTTTGGAATTAATAAAATAGATTAAAACTGTTTGTTAAGTGAAAGTTAAAGTTATTCGGAATTAGTTGTACATTTTGTTAACTATTGCATTTCATTATTGCAAATGCACTTGGACAAACAATTCTTTAGAAAATACAATTAATAAATATATATGTATAAATATAAAGTTAATAAAATTGCTTATTATTAAATAAAGTTATTAATATTATTTGGGTTAAATGGTACATTTTGTTAGCTGTTGCATTTTCATTATTGGATAAACAATTCTTTGGAAAAATATAAAATTCTTTGGAATTAATATTATTTGCAGTTAGTAAAAATAATTGGTAAAATTCTTAATAAGCTAAAACAACATGTGTATGTGTGTATGTGTGTATCAATAACAAGGGAATAGTGGGAGACACTATAACACTGTATCACAGGCTTGATTAAAGTTCAGAAGTCAAAGTGCCCACTGGTGGGAGAAACCTAAAGTGACAAAAAGGCAAGGAGAGAAAAAATAGCGACAAATAAACGAATTCGTAATTGCTCAAAAATTTGAGAATTTGTTCTTCGTTGCAAGTACAATTGTGGAAATGTCGAAAGTCAGCACAATAGTGAGCTTGAGACGCAGTCAGAAAGGAAAGCAATGTCATTCTCAATGAATTTACCACCAAAAAACATGCACGCATTAAAAATGGTACACAGTGTATCTCACTGTATTGCGCATACATATCTACATGCGTACATACATATGTATACTATAACAATCACTACAATATTCTTATCAAGCAACTCAATTACACACTTCTTTGCGATTTCTTCCCAACTATCTATAATATTATTAACTCAATTTATTATGCAAATTAAAATTTTTTTCTATTTCTATATTTTATCCGCTCTTTAACAAATTCTTGTCATCTCTTTCTTTGAGTGACGATTTAGAAACAATATGTATATGTAAGACAAAAAGCCAAAAACTCAAAAACCAACAGGTACACAAACATTTAGAAATCAAAGATGATAAAAATAACCAAAATTTTTCATGTTTATTTTTAGTGTTATACTTATTTTTTATTATCTCTAGCATTATTTGAATTTAACACAGCAAGAACAACCAACTACAGCCTTACTGATTCATCTCCTAAATATCGCTTGGCTCATATGCCTACCCTAGTATTTTCTTCTTCTCACCTAAGCAATTCCCATTTGGGCAAACTGAGATAGCTACTAAGAGGTTTGTAAAATTATTAACAAAGGAAGAAAAGCCCTCCAATGGCATTTCGGAGTGTTGACAAGTCATCTTTAGGTGCTTTCTCTCCTTATGTCACTCCATTACGTTGTTAGCATTGCATGTCATTGGAAAATAGCAATACTTTTACGCACCTTTTGAAGTGCTTTGAAAGACCTCTCTCCAGCTGAGAAAATTCTTCTAACTTTAATAATATGTGTTTTCTAGATTCAAAACTGCCCGTTCTTATTTTGAGAAAGTTTTGTGAATAATTTAAGAATCCGATTTGTTTTAATTATTTATTAAATTCTACGACCATAAGCTGCGAGAAGGTGATGACGCCGACGTGATACGCAAAACGGAAAATGGTTTCAACACTGACTGCGTAATCTTCTATGTAAGTATGTGTGATTTGTGGATGATCCTAAATGAGAGATGTTACAATTTGTAGGACAATGGCATAATCGATAAAAGACTATTTATATCGAAAAGATTTAATACATTTATTCGATTTAACTTTGTTTTCCCTGGAGTGAAAATACTACCACCGATTATTTGTCGTTGAGCTTTACTCATCACTAATAACAGTAAAAATTTCATTCTCTCACTTGTTTAATTGATGAGCACCTATTACACATAAGCAAGTACAAGTATATGCCCACAAGATATATGATATCTGAATTTAGGTAATTGTCATTTAACCATGCTTTAACGCGTTTCAATCACAATTTGGGTAATCACTTAAATGCTCTCTCATATTACAGACCAATACGCGCCAGCTGACAAAGTTACGATAGCCTGTGTTACC
Source organism: Palloptera scutellata (assembly GCA_958295655.1). Lineage (NCBI taxonomy): Eukaryota > Metazoa > Arthropoda > Insecta > Diptera > Pallopteridae > Palloptera > Palloptera scutellata. The sequence continues at coordinate 98,425,571 of OY282450.1, forward strand.
TTGCATTATTGGAGCTTTAGCGAAAAGATTTAGTATGTGAAAAATGATGTTATTTATTATTAAATTCTTACATCATTAAATAAAAAATAACTTTGGAACTCGAATAAAAATGAAATTGCAAAACTACTAAATAAAAAATAAAATATCAAGTATAATTATTCTGGCAACGGTTGTTACCCAAAATTATTACAGATTAACGAACAAATTCATTAAAATTTATTAGAATCATTTGCTTAAGTTAGTAATGGCACAATATTAATGAATAATATCAATGAAAGTTTTCAGTCGCATTTAATGTACAAATACATAACTCAATGAGGGTTTCAATTTAAAATATGCGAGCTCATTATTGTCAGGAACAGTTTGTCTTCAGACCTTTATATATAAGTTTATGTATGTAGGTATAAAAATCAATACAAACTATAAAAGCGATACATAGCTTCGTATGCGGTAAAGGGCTATCCTTTATGACTTAATATTAAAGGCCTATATCGGTTGCATGTGTTTGTTTAATTGTTAAACTTTTGAAACACACAAACCTAATTTTTGAAAATTTAATTTAATAAAAATTGTTCCTGGTCGGTGTTCATTTATTTTTTATTTTTATTTTACTACAACAAACCTTTTTAAATTGCAGTACTAGTCACGAACTGGAATGGAATATGATTTTAATTTATTATTATTATTAAATAAATATGTGAAAATTACACATTCTGTCCTAAATTTTATAACTTTGTTAATTTTCGAGCTTAAATAAGTATTCCTCAGAACTAGCATATAGAAGTGACAAATGTCGAGCCAAATAAATAAGGACGATCAAAAGCAGTATAAATAATTCGAAATTTTCTAACACATAAAACTTATACAAATGAACAAAAAAATGTCGCACGTAATGGAACGCGCTTTTACAAAAGGCGAAAGGCAAGTAAGAATGTGAAAATGGGTTTACTTTTCACCTACGGTGCATACACTAGGCTTGTACATACATATACATGCACAAGAACAGCATACCGTATAATGTGATATTCCACATTAGAATTTCGTTACTTGTATTCTCACACATACTTACAGGCAACTACAGAGAAGTCCAACGTACACATCTATGGGGCCGCCACAACCGCGAATCAGCGTTGCCACAAAATTTAAAAATTTAACTGTTTAGTTCTTAATAACAATGTAGGTAAAATTTCAACAACAAAAAATCAATCAGATATGTGCCCAAAAAGAGAAAAAATTAATTGTATCCGCCCAAAAATGAAAAGGCATCATCAAAAGTTCAGTTGTAATAAATAATGTTTTTTAAAATCATTAAAAAATATATTTTAGCGCATATTCGTTCTAGGATTACAAAATTTGACAAAAATGGAGTAAAAAATGGCCAAATCATGATGTGCTGGGAGAAAAACTGAACACACCATCGGATTTTACTAACAAAAATTAATTGACTTCTGATAATTATGAACTACAAACGAAGGAACAGGATACCATATTCTACTTTTAACTTTACAATTGCAAAATCATCTTTCCAGTTCAAATATTAAAATCAACCTTTTCCAAAACAAAACTTTTGCACATTCGTACATTCGTGGTTCTGGAGTCATGGTAATGAGTGAAATTAAACACTTTACTTTACTTTACTTTTAATGGCACAACAGTCCATGGAGGGCCTAGGCCGAACTTTTCGCATCCACTCATGTTGTGCGTGTTATATTTGTACATGAATGGAAGGGACCTACAGCTTAATGCCGAATCCGAACGGCGAAGTGAAAAGCTTTTCATGGTCTCTATGGTGTAGTGGTAGTGCGTTGGACTGCTACGCAGAGTGTCCGGGGTTCGAATCTCGGCACAGGCAAAATCAAAAGTAGAAAAAATAATTTTTCTACACGGCACCACCTCTTGGCAGGCAATGGCAAACCTACAAGAGTAAAAATTGTGAATGAGTTAAAATAAACACAGCATTCTAAATTGCTGATTGCACAGTAATAAAGCAACAACGAATTTCTCTCTTTTGTACACCCTACTAACTCGGCTACAGGGTATACCTATATTTTGATCAGCTAAGAGCTGTTTATAACGGTCATTATTAGACGGAGTAGATATGAATTAATTAATTGTATATTGTGGTCGAAACACCATAAGTAAATGTGAGTAAATAGTCGGTCCTTTCCAGTCAAGTAATGTTTGAAGTAAAATTTATTTGGCCGCGTTGAGCAGTTTGTAAGCAAACCGCTGTTTACATACATTCTTAAAAATGTATAATAGATAATACAAAAAGAGAAATTTTGATTTTAAAATACTACCAAAAAGTTTCACTTATTTCGAGTGCACTAAGTTGCGCATGTGGGTTTTTTCACTCGGTACCACACCACAAGTATTTCTCTCGGTATCGGGAAATATTTTATTTAATAAGTTCAGAACACTTATAGCGCCATCTTCTTCTTTCTTTTAAAGGCACAACAGCCCGTTGGCACAGGAATGGATGGACCTTTATGCCAAGTCCATACGGTGAAGTGAAAAGCTTTACTTAATCAATTTTTATTCTTACCAAGAAGTGGTGCCGTGTAGATCAATGGCTTTTTAAATTTTTTGATTTTTACCTGTGCCGCAATTTGAGCTGGGAACTGCGTGTAGAAAGCCAGCGCACTACCAACTACGCCACGGAAACCATCACTTATAAAAATTAATATATCGAGATTTTTTTAGAAGCGGAGAACTTTAAATTGAAATAAGACAAAAAAATATTCAACTTGTGTGAAATTTCCGCCCGCAGATAAAGCCCCAGATACATTCTTAAACTCACAGACAACATACATTAATAACATAATACCAAAAAATATCAACTTAGTGTTTAGTCATAACCGCAAACACACTCCAAGCACGATCTTTACAAATACGATGTACCATAGTATATGAAATTGGATGCAAAGGGAGAATAGACAGAAAATGTGAATATTAATCTGAAACTTTTTACACTAAACTTAAGTCTATCTATGTTTATACGTTTTTTCATTTTCGCATTTTGTACGTTCTATATATTTTTTGTCCGGGACTTGGCAATATTGTTTCCAATGTGATAATTAAATATACTCATGGAAGCTTTTATTATTCAAGTACAAAAGTTTATGCATATATGTTAAAAAATAAATTTTATATACATTTTTAGAAATAATAAAGTGCCCCTGAAGAAGTTTGGAAAATCTAACGAAACGTCGGGCGAAATAATGGAATAAAGCTGTTTACTCGCATTTAAAACAGAAGACCTAATAGCCTACAAACCACTAAGCTTGTATCCAAAAATCGATAAATTATTGTTCACATATTTAATATCAAAGTATTTATTGTTTAAAAGCCACTCTATTTACATGCTAAATAATAAAATAAAAATCACTGCACTGTCTAAGAATATTCCAAAAATTTCATTTAGAAAACGAAAACAAGAGCATACTGATGACTAACATAATTTAATCAGTTGACCAGAAGAAGCAAAATGCCCAACGTTGCATTTTGCATGTGTTAAAACAATGGAAAATAATGGAAAGAGATTTTTATTTTCATGGCTAGTTCTCTTTTTGGGAAGAGTTTTTCAGATTTTTGAGCACTCAACAGAAAAGCAAAGGAATTAAGATTCTTAATCTTTGTTGCTGTGCCGTAGTGTTAGTGCGTTGGACTGTTACGCAGAGTGTCGGGGGTTCGAATCTCGGCATAGGCAAGTCCCGCAAACGCCCTATTTCACAAAAACAGGTTTTTGTGGTAACAGAATACCAACTACTTATGCATATATGTACAATATATTATTTTTTTTATCCATCACCATGTGATTTTGAATCGCTAGAACTTGAAAATTCTAAAAAAAAAACTAATCCTTTTCGACAGCATTTTCGCCCGTAGCTCTCTTATTTTTACACACTCTACGTTCACAGCTCCTTGAAGTCTCCAGATGATGCACTTTAAATTCATTTCAGTCAAACTAACTAATTGAATATTTTCGTTCAGAAATTGTACAATTTTATGTTATAATATGCAGTGTATGAGTACTATGTATAAGTATACTATGTATGTATATATTTTACACACAATAGTGGCAGCAAGCAACCGAACTACAAAAATGTGGAAATCGTTAAAGCACGCAGGCAAATTAAAACATCTCCAAAAAGTATTTCAAGCTCTTGTTTTTGCTTGTGTTTGTGGCAACAGTATCATTTACATTCATTTACTTACATAGCAGACTCATACTTATGAGAAGCATAAATTTCCATAAGAATGTATGCTGGTATGCACATACGTTCATATGTATGTGCATACGAGTATTTGCTTAAATAATTATATGTACAATGTGATTTGGTATTATTGTGTTATGCCTCAAGTGTTCACTCTAAGCCTGCTTTGAATCGAGTGGATAAACCAAAAAAAAAAACAGTTGGGGAAAAGAAATGTTTATTCACTTATTTGAATATATTTAAAAACCTAAGGTCATGCCACCAATTGTCAAATAACAAGATATATGTACATGCATACATACTGAGTCTTTACGGAAGAAAATCTTATCCCAATTCAATTTAAATCCCAAAACATTAATTTAAATATACATAACTAGGTTCAAATACATAAATAAATGATCAGTCTGCATAGCCGAGCCATGTACGTCCATCTATCTGTCCGTGTACACGTTAACTCGAAAGAAACTTAACCAATCTCAACCAAACTTGGTCCAATCATTTGATATTGTCAGAAAGAGGTTAAGATCTTAAATGGGGAAAAAATTGTCAAGTGTACGGGTACAAGTGAAATATGAATTCAACAAAATTCATTATACATCATTGAAATAGTCTCTTGAACAACTTTTAAAAAAATTGTCTAAATTGGGAAAAACCACAGATAAAGAGAGACACCGATAAACTTATTTTATTTAAGGTTTAAAAAACTTTGGCTTCGTAACATAAATGCATGCCGTTCACATGTATGTTGTATGTACAGATATGTACGAGTATGAATACAATGAAGCAGTAATTTGTATTTTTAGTATTTTGCCAGTGTTGCTAACGTTAAACTTCAGCACTTTAACCTCTCCTTATGTTCCCACGTTTATGTTGTCAAGTCAAGTTAACTTAAAGGCAACTTGATTGCTACAATGTTTACAGATATTCTACGATTGTATTTTCTATTACTCTGCAGGAAAATCACTCATGTCGTCACTGTGACAAATGTGAGCAGCAATGCATCCTTTGCAGGCGTTCTTGTGCAACATTAATACAAAACTAATAGAAAATGAATAACTCAATGCATAGGTAACATAATTTACTACTGGATAATTACAGGTATGTCCATGTGTATGCGAATAAGTACGTATTTGCTTGTATGTATTTGGCAATAATGTAATCGTCAGCAGAAATGTTCCCAGTTAATCGAATTGGTAGCAATATTCGTGCAAATGCTGTATTTTGTATGTTATTTATTTGTGTGTGGCATCAATATCGGAATAGTTTAGTGGTGTTATTTGTCAGCTATTGTATTACGGCACACTGAATTTGTGATCTGAAAAAGCCTAACCCCAGTTAATACAAATCTTAAAATAATATATACTACTAAAGATGACACACAATTTCAATTGGTTCCCAAAATGTTTCGTGCTCAATTTCGTTTAAAAATTTCAACAACAGTATACAAAATACATTTTTTTCCAAATGTATAATACATAAATCCAATTATCTATTCTAATCTCGCTGAATACATGCTTACATGTCACATACATATGTATGTACAATATGTATGTACAATATGTATTGAGAAGTATGTATGTACTTACACAAATGAATGTCACAATGGTAATGAATCTTTCCGCAAAAAAACAAAACGTGAGTTATTAATGTGAGTTTACACTTTGAACCGCGCTCAGTAAAAATTATTTACTTACACAATCACGGTGATTGGCAACATGTCAACATGTTATGTTGACCAAAGTACAACTTCGTTATTGTGAACAATAAGCAAATGGAAAATGAGAAACGAAATATGCGTGCATATGTGTGTACTTTGAGTTTATTTCTCCAAACGATATAAACTATTCTGGAATCCAATCTGAATCGTTTTAAATGAATCCTTGTTGAAAACAGATGGTTCCTTCATTTTAAGCCGTTTTCGTTCCAGCATATAATTTTATTGGGATTTACAAATTGAGTTACGAATTCATAACTAATAGAACGGATTCTGGAATAGGGGTTATTAATTGAATACTGTTAATTTAATAGACCAGTGTTAGATGCAACACCAATCTGCTTATTATTTAACATAATGCCATTTTTCAAATCTCACAACGAAGTAATTGTTCACTGAATTATTGTAAGTAGCTAGATTAAAAGGCGAAGTGTGTGCCTCGTAGGTGGTTCTGATGTTCCAGGACCTACCCTAATTTTTAACTACGAATATTTTCGCGGAAGACAGTATGACGGAATACTGTTAAAACTCTTTTACACAAGAAAAATCTATAAATTTCTTTTTATAATCATATTTACTAATGTTCCAAATACTGTTGATGTGAATAACTATTGTATAGCATTTACCACTCAACATCCAATATATAATTATCCTATTCCTATTGAAACAACTTTGTATGAAGACAGATTTGTGTTTAACGATGTAAAATATATCCAAAAATCGTGTTGCGGTCCATAGTCACGAAAGCTGAAACGAAAAAACTTATGAATATTTCTCCCGCTAAAAATATCATACTAACTGCATCCACTCATGTTGTACATGAATGAAAGGCACCTAAAGTTCTATGCCGAAACCGAACGGCGAAGTGAAAAGCCTGCCAAGAGATGGTACCATTTAAAAAAATATATATTTTCTACTTATTGATTTTGTCTGTGCCGAGATTTGAACCCTGGACACTTTACATAGCAGGCCAATGCACTACCAACTACGCCACGGCGACCGCTTGTAATCAGACTCGAACTAAATATGATAAGCAATATTATGTCACTTGGTTTATTTCGTTCGATATTACATTTTTTTATTTTGTATTTATTTTAATGCGTATTAAACCAATGAGAATAAAAAAAATAAAATTATAAAATAAATAATAAAAAGTTCAAGGTATCTACTATTAATAATAAAAGTTGATAAACAACGTGGATGTACGCATTATTTAACTTAGGCCTACGTGTCGTATGAGTAATAAATTTTGAGCCTTATTTTCATTTTAATTACTCGCAGAACGAAAAAAGTTACTACTTTATAGAATTACGTGCGCCATTATTATTATAATATTAGAGCATTTTATATTCCAGTTTGTATGAAAGTTAATATTCAAAATTAATTTTAATATTAAAGAAAGTAAAAATTTCAGGGAGTATGGAAATAAAAATTATTCGCATTAAAATGAGAAACTGCATAAAATAAAAAGTAACTAAAATGTGTGCATCCATCAAATACACATTTGCAATATAAAGTTTCATATCCAGTTTTTAAACATATTTGCAGTAAAAATAGTGAAAATGCTTTGGCACATGTCATGTATGAGCTAGTTAGTTTAGAATGGGGTAAAAGAGGCAGAGAATATTATACTCCGCGTCCTCTGTAATGGCTCTGCATAATGGGAACAACTACTGATAATTGCCATTCTTATATTTTATTGTTTAAGTTTTCATTTCTGGTTCGGTGTGTTATTATGGGTTTTTTTTTAACAAAATAGTAGGTTTATTATTTATGTAATTTAAAATGATTAGTAGAAAACTATTTTACAACAACGAGCATCTATGTTATTGTAATTCTCCAATATCGCAACACTATTTTCAATTAGAGAAAAGAATACGGTGATCAAAAAAAAAAATTAACAGAATTTATTATAATAAATGTTATACTTAACAATACAAAACGATAACCCACGAAAAAGTAGCTTGCACACAAAATTCCACAGCACCAATAAAAAGTGTACCACAACAGCGGTTATAAAGTCCAAAATAAACATGAAAATAAATCATTTTTTATTAACTTCATAAAAATGATGGTACATACATAAATATTAATGTTTATGCTGCTCAGGCTGAGAATCAACCGTACCAACAATATCGACAACTCGGAAATAATTAGTACTGCGACAAAACAAACAAATATGCGACAAAGGGCTAACAAGCACAACAAAAAAACTTCTCAGTAATCATTAAAATGCTCTCTGAAGACTGAACTAAACTCAATAAGTAAAATGCCCTTCATTCCAAATTGGTAGAAAATATATAACTTTACATGAACAATTTACCGCAGCGCAGGTCACTGATCTGTGATTTAGAAAAATAGTTTGCTTCAGAAATTTGATAAATGCAATGCGTGATTTAAAAGCTTTTCTTAGACAATTTTTCTTTTGTAGTTTTGCCATTACTAGTTCTCCTTTTTTAATTCAGATTGCTCCTCGATTTGAACCCCATACACTCTGAGTTGCAGACCAACGCACTACCATCTACTCCTCGGCGCCCAAAAAGCATTCATACATACATTTCTGCGACAATAGATGTTATGAGATATTGCCTATTTTATTTAAATATTTACATCTCAAGGTTTTGACAAATGCATTGCTGTTTATAAAACTTAAATTATAATGCAAAGTAACATAACTATTTGTAGAAAAATGTTGAATAAATAAAAACCCCATTGCCACTAATGTCGACTTAAGCTACTCTATTTTCCACAGATATATATACTTGATTATTTTAAGTAAATATTTTTTGGTGCAAGTAAATTAAAACAGCGGCAGTGCTGCAGAGTACTGTGGTTAAATTTCTGAGTGGCCACATTTTTTTCAAATTTATGGTTTATTTAGTTCTGGAAAGTTTACAAGTTTCTGATGCTTAGTGTCCTAAAGTAAAATTTTATGGTCAACATTCTTTTAGAACATATTAAGCACATTATATTCCAAACATTTCTTTTATGATAAAAAATAATGTTTTCTTTTTTTTTATGAAAAGTGCCCCGCATATTTTCCCGGATTCGTCATGTAACTTTTCCAAAATTTACCGACAATACATAATTTTATTTCCCATTATTCTTCTTCGCGGTCATTTTAATTCTAATTAATTTTTTAAGATATATTGTACGCTTGAAGCTTTTGGTTTATTAGTCATAAATAAAAAAATTTACTGTGTTATAAAAGCTTGTTTATTCATACACGTACTTAAGTAAGCAAAGGAGAAACACACGCTACAAAAATTGGCACATTCCCTGTTGTTATGGAGGTAGGTAGGAGGGAAAAAACGTTAATTTTTTTTTGCATATAAATTATTGTTAGTTGTAACAACGAATAAATCAAAAAGCGGAAACATAAAATACTAAAAAGGCAACGAAAAGTGGAAAGATCTAAATAAAAACAGAACTAAAATAAAAACTTATCCATAAGCAAATAAAAATACATATTTCCACTATAAAAGCTTAAATACAAACAGAAAAAGGTAAAGTACATGGAGAGAAAATTGTGAATGTATTTTCAGATCGAAAAATAAATTGAAAATTTATTTATGTTTAATTTGGAAAATATATCCGAATCTTGTAAAGAAGAAATCCATATAAGCTACTCATACTCTGGCAAACCTAACGTTCATTAAGCCTGTTTAAATACATAAAATAAATTAATTGAGAAAAGCAAGATGTGTTTCGAGAAACTACAATATTCGCATTAGGAATAACTTGATCGCAGAATTATAATTTCCAGCAATAGTTCAGCGTACTAAGTAAAAAGTTAGCGTTAAAATATAGCAATAATTTTATTTTTACTGATCAAATATTTTTCGAGGAAACTTAAAGCTTTACGCCGAATTCGCGGCGAAGTGAAAAAATTTTCTTATGAATCGAAGTGGATCGAAGCATGGGAAAAGCCGGTCATCAGATTTAAGTTGACTGCAATAGCCATAAAACATACATTTGTTTAATTGGCAACTATTCTTTATGGGTTTTTGGGGTGGCGGAGCTTAAATCTGAAAATTGAAAAATTCAAAATGGCGGATCGAATATGATGGACTGAATAATTAAAAATTGGCAAATTTAAAAGAAATCCGATTTGCGGGGATTTTGGGGTCACTGGTTTTCAATTCAAAAGAAACTCGACACATGAGACTCCCAGATGTTAAAGAGTAATGAGAAAAATTTATTCCCCTACTTTTTCGCACTTTGCGTCTAATAAAAATCTAATCTCTAACTGAAAAATATGATCGCAGGACATATATTTTTTTCAGCATGTATAACTTACCACCTTAAGTACAAAACAAAAATAAGCAAAAAAATTCAACCACAAGTACATCGAGAGCAAAACAAAAACTAAACAGAAAATTTGCTATTGAATCAAGTGAAAAGCACGGAAACGGAATGCAAAACTTTTGCTTTAGCAACCAACGGTTCATAAAGAAAAGCAAAAAAAAGCAAGCCCGAGAATACTGAGGCGTCTGCAGTCATACACGCAAGACTTGCAAAGAACCAGCGTCACTTGCGACTCTTTTCATGGTGACCTCAACTAAACTAACATAACTATAACTTGGCCGGAGAACCGAGTTAAAAGGAGAATAACTGGAAGGATAAGAGGATGGGTGGACGATGGAACGATGAATGAACATTAGAACAATCTGTTATTTTTTCTTATAAAATTTAATTTTGTTTTCTCCTTTTACTTTGTGCACAACATTTTATCATTCACTTGGAGGAAGAAGAATATTACAAAATAGATGCAGAAGAAATGGAAAATTTAAACAAATATTCATATGTATGTACATTAAGATAACGCTAGGAAAGAAGATGACCATAGTTCTGATACGAGAACTTTTAAGAACGGACTAACAAACAGTGGGAGGTGGGTACCTAATCCAACGATGACTAACCACCGCCACCACCAGCAGAGTGCGAACGATGAAGATGCATTAGCAACATTGCACAACGGCAAGGATGACGAAGACGACATTGTTGCATGGATGATGCCGCTGTTCTATGCAACAACGTTGTGTGTGTAAAACTTTTACAAAGTTCAAAAATTTTATTTCTTCATTGATGGAAATATATGAAATATATGTAAATATGTTCCTCTCCTTCTGCCAGATAGTTTTCCCGTCGTCGTCGCTTCAATTTCAAGCTGTCTTTAGAATGTTATTTCAAACACTTTACAACTACAAATGCAGTGCACGCAGCGGTGTTGGCTCACTGTGGCAACACATAAGACATTTTTTCATGGATGCGACTTTGTTTCTTTTTATTAAAATCTGACAAAAGCAATGAAGCATTAGTAAACAGGATTTTCAGCATACTGAACAAGTTTCTGCTTAAACTGAAAGAAACAATGGTACAAAAGCTAGATAAGAGATTTACTCAGTAATTCAAGAGTAAATTTGAGAATAAGAGAGCATATTAGCAGCATAAAACCTTTTCTGTTAATCGAAAGACCATTGAATGTGCATACAAACAATAAATTTAAATTGTATTTAAAATGTAATATATAAATTCCGAAAGCCGAACTTTATATACCCTACCTTTGAAACAAATCACCCTTTTAATATTTAATATTTTTTCCCCAGCCTGACTTAGAACATGGCTATTGGCTATTGCCCAATGATGATAATTTTCGCATCATTAATTTTTGAAGTTATTATAACTGTGTATAGTACCCTCATTTTTTGGTTCCACTTTTTCACTATTTTCTTTGGTATTCAACTTGTATGAGAAGTAGGCGTAGCCAATCGAATTTCGTTCAATTCGTAATATATAAAATCTCTGTACTAAGTTAAGCTGAGATTACTTAATTTTTATTCGAGTTATCGTGTGAACAGACAAATAGACGGACATGGCTAAATCTGGTCCGCTATACACGATAATCATTTATATATATGTAGATCTATATGTTCATACTTTCGACGCCTGATTATGGGTGCCACAAGTAACCGTTACTGGATCATAACCAATTTTAGTGCAATTTTTTGTTCCAACAAGTTTACCATATTGCAGACATTCTTGCGCCGTTAAAATTGATATGTTGATATGAAATGATAATCACCATCCTTCACACCTACCTAAAAGAACCAGGTCCACCGAAATCACTTTAAGTAGTATGACGTAAGCCACTTAGAAATTTTTCGGCATTTAAAATTATTCTCTTGTATACCCCTACTTAAACTGACAACGCCATCGTAACAGGTTGCAGATATTGAAAATACAAGGAGCACATTAATCAGGAGCAAAAATCATAGAGATTTAACCCACCGGTGAATGCAAAATAGTGTTTTACTTCAGGGGGTGTGCAGGGTACATAAAGTTGGGCCGCGCCCGAACTTTGCTTTCGGTAATTTTTCCGTTTGAACTGTTTTAGATTTCATATCAAATATCAAATAATTTTATTGTTATGTATTTATATTTTTATTGTCGAGGAATGATATCCTGTTTACCTTAATCTTCCATAGTATACGACCTTTTATGAAACTAACACATAATTACACACTGGCAGATACACATATGAAAATTATGGTAGAGGAAAGGATTTGACCATTAAACCAAACGTTTTCTTCTAGGCTATACACCCACTAATTAAAAATTTAGGTATAAATGTGTCAAATTTATACGCTTCTGCACTTGCTTCTATTGCTTCACATTGTGTCAAGCAAGTACAGTCAGCCGAGAAATCGGAACGGAACACAAGGAATTTAACTGCATTAATAAATTCATTATAATGCCACAATCAAACTCCTTCGCACATGCATATGTAAAAAAAAAATCGAAAAGAAGAAAGCAGTGGCGAGAGTAATGGAAAGTATTTGGAAAGTATTTGGAAAGTATTTGGAAAGTTCATTGCTTCAGTTGCAAGTACTTAAATTTTAATTAACATAAATTTCGCAACATGTGCCGCAGCGTGCAAAGCTTTCTGTTGTTCATGCTTCTAACGCGTTCTACTCTTTCGTTTCGTTTCTGTTATATAAGGCTACACTCTTTATGTTTAGCGACAGCAATAAGTATCTTAAGGACTTTCGTTTTTTTAATTAAAATATAGAAATATATAAAACACGCCGGCGCTCTCCCATTCCAAAATGAAAGGAGAAAGACGGAACTTGAAACTTACTTCATTTATGTTGATTGTATGGTTTGTTATTACTTTTCTTCTTCTTGTTATTCTAGTAGTTTTGAAATGCAACCTTATCACACAATATGCAAATAAAAGAAGAAAAACTGTTTTGTGTAAATAGAAAAAGGCAAATACTTTTTCAGGATGAGAGTGAATTCGAGCATTTAAAAGGATGTAGTTGTAAGTTGTTGCTGCAAAAGACGCAGCTGGCACAATTTTAAATTGATATAGTTTGTATTTTATACATCAATAAAAAAATCGGCAGTAAACGCAACCATCTACCGTTCAATCGATTCACGAAGACACGTGATTTTTCTTCGAAAATATTGGGAAATTAGGTTTTCGGTAATTATAACATGTGCAAGTACATGAACGTACAGTATGTAAGTACATATTTTGTTTCTCAATGAAATTTCCATCAATTTGTAGCACCGCAAAACTAATCAGAACGCTGAAATTAATATTTACCACAAAGACCCAACGTCTTTTACTCTTTCTCCTTACTACAATATATCTATGTACTAGTGTACACTATCTTTATTTGCAAAATTGTTTTGTTAAAATAATGTGATTAAACTAGCGGAGACGACAATCGTTCTTTGTCGTTACACCAATCTTCTTTAGGCATCCTTCCCCCTCCCCCTCTCATAATTCTCATTTGTAATGCATTGTGTGTATTTTCTAACCACTACTCTCTTCACTCATACCCTCACTCCAGACGTTTTCTATCTCTTTCCGCTAAAAGTTAATTTCCTGACATTTATGTTGACATTTGCAAATGTTGAAAACATTTTGCATAAAAGAAAAAACAACAATTCCGAAGCAGAACTGCTGCTGTTGCAAACAACTCTAGATTGAAGAGACGTGCACATTTCATGTTGGCGCACAAAGAGCAAAGCAAATGCAGTCGTATTCAAATATGCCACAAAATAAAGGGAATGAATATACATCAGCACTTATGTATAAATGTAGAAGAATCTTTGGGTGTACATACAATATATATTAAATAATTTATTCCGTAGAATGACATGCATTGAAATACTATGTGTGCTGTAATTATTTGAACAAAAATGCGAGAAGAGAAACGGAGTCATTAAAAGAACGTGTATAAAAAACTTACTTTTAATGGCACAACAGCCCATGGAGGGCCTAGGCCGAGCTTTTCGCATCCACTCATGTTGTGCGTATTATATATATAAGTGAAAGGCTTTTTATAGCAATTTTTACTCTTGTAGGTTTGCCATTGCCTGCCAAGAGGTGGTGCCGTGTAGAAAAATTATTTTTTCTACTTTGATTTTGCCTGTGCCGAGATTTGAACCCCGGACACTCTGCGTAGCAGTCCAAGGCACTACCACTACACTGTAAGTAAGGGTTTAAGATGTAACAATGGAGCACGCCAGTGCATACGGCGATAAGAGGAACCAGGTGTCTAGTTCATTATTAATATCGACTGGGGAAATCTTGCTGATTTAAATATACAAACACTGCACATACATAAATGCACGCTTACATATTAGACCTTTTCAAAAAAAAATTTATGATATTTTCAGAATATGATTTTTTATGCGCTGAAAGCATTTCTGAAAACTATTTGCAAATAGAATTTGGGAAAATTCCACTACTCGCTGGAAGATATATATAAACATATTATACATATATGTATATTTAGTAATGGTTAGTACAAACCATATAATTTCTTAGATATATCTCCGGAACCAAGGTTTTTTGGTTTCTCAAAACGTACGCAAAGCTCTCGGCACAAGCTAAAATTAAAAAGTACAAAAAAATGTTTTGTTGTTTCTCACATTTTACAGTCTTATACTGCGAATGGTTCCGGATATATAACCCAAAAGGATAGGGATTCCATGGAGCTACAAGGCCCATTTTTCCAAGCCTACCTATACAGAATGCCATTGACAAATTATATCAAATCTTATTATTATTACCAAATCTTATTATTATGCCACAAATGGTTCCTAGACATCCGATAACGACCATTTAAGTTAAGTGAAAGGTGCCACGCACCGGAGAGATGCCACAAAACATCTGGATTGTATGCAAAGTGGTTAAGATCAGATGAGGATTTTGGAAGCCTATTTTGGACGCTGGAACGAACAAACAAATGTTTTGCATTCCAAATTATATATACAGCGCATTTATTCATCAAATAAAAAAGTTAATTTTTTAAATAAACAAAAATGACATCACGAAAGCAAAAAGATATATTTCTAAAGTAATTGACTTAAACAGGATGGTATTCCATTCATATAAAAATAATTAGCGAAAAACTTAGCACTAATGCAAAATGCCTTGGACACATTAATAGCCAATCCTGAAAGTATAAGGAGAAGAATTAGTTAAATAAACAGTGAAGAGCAAATTAAAGACTTACCAAATTGTACTTCGCTTATATCCCCAAATCTCCACTAGCGTATCACTAGCGTATTTGTCAGGAGTGGATTTTTTCTGCTAACGCGGCCAAAAAATCTAAGCTTCATTTAGTCTCCTTCCTACGAGCTTCCTGGATACATCGATACCAAATTTTCCTTAATTATATACATAATCTGTTTTACTGAATTAAATAGATCCGTTTTAATCCTGTGCACTAAGCAATTTTCAACATTAATGCCCATTTTTCGAAGTCGATAAATGTTGATAAACATTATATACTATTTTCCGAGAGCATTGTAGTTATTTAGCTATTTCAGCTTTAATTTTTCCCTTTTTCCTTAAGTGATATATCACTGATCTTTTTCGGGTGAGCAGTACTCCCCATTCCCCAATTTATAAAAATTAGAATGTGTTTGATGATTTTTTTTAACTGAACTGAACACTAAAAATTTCAAATAAATAAACAGTTTTAAAAATTCCTTTTTTTTTAATTTGCTCTTCATGTGTGCACCTGTTACCAGTGTTGCATACACAAATTTGTAGCACAAAACGAAAATTACATATAAGTACAGGGTGAACCATTTTTAAATTTGAATTTGATTTTGGTATGAAATGAATAATGTTTTTTCAATGTTGTTATTATTATTCGAAAATACAACCCTTCAGATTAATTATGGAACACTATTTCATTCAAATGACTTCTTCCGATGGCCTTGCAGTAGCAACAACCCACAACCATCAACCCAATTTTTCAATACAGTTTCAACTGTATGGAGCTGTATTTGAGCGATAGCTGCACACATTTCGTTCTTAAGAGCCTCAATTATTGCTGGATGGTTAGCATAACCGTTATCTTTAATGACTCCCTTCAAATAATAGTCCAACTGCGTGGTGGCCAATGCACATCACCAAATCGGCTAATAACGCGATTTTCAAACTTACCACGCAAAAGATCGATTGTTGCACTGCTTGTGTGACACGGTGTGCCATTCTGTTGGAACCAAATGTTGTTCCATATCTTCTAAAACAGGCCACAAATATATTTTCTTCAAGTGGTTGATACATGTTTTTGGAATAGTTTGTAAAAGGTGGCGCTGTGTAGAAATAATGTTTTTTCTACTTTTTGATTTTGCCTTAGAATCCCGAACACTCTGAGTAACAGTCCATCGCACTACCACTATGCCACAGCGACACCCACACCATAAACTAATTATAATATTAAATAAAAAATAAATAAATAAAATATTAATTTAGAAAAATTTTTTTTAATTCTTCCAAATTAGACATATATACATATTTCATTTTCATATTGTCAATGATCTTTGTTTTAAATTTTGATTTCAAAATTCAAAAGTGAAATGAGATGAAAGATAGTGTAAAGACAAGACAATATTTTAACTGAATAGTATGCTATTACTAATTTAAGTGGATGATCCCTTTAACCACTTTACATTAAAACTATAAGTTGCATAACTAGTTGAAAAACTATATGGCAGATACTGATACTTGATTCAAAGAAGTTGGTTGACAATGCTATGCTACAGAAAAACTATGTGTGGGAGTGAAAAAGACATGAATATTAATTTTGGTATACCTCAACAACCAATTATAGCTCCAGTACTAAGATTTTGAATGGAAGTTTTGTTTATCAATGCCACACTCACAATTTAAGGGCAAAATTGGAACTTTATTCCATTTGTAAAATTTCATGTGATTTAAAAAATTTGGACAATTTTTTCTTATTTTCTAATTTTACTGTGGGTGCGATGCTATGACGCCAAGCGACAAGCAAGAAAGCAGAGAGAAAATCGCCTTGCTGGCAGGACTTAGGTGAAAATTAAACATATATGATGTTCAAAAATTAGGATTAAAACAATGAAGCTAAAATAATTATATTTAACCTCTCTTTTCAAATAAACATTAATATATTTTCCTTTAATGTAATCCAGTCTAATGTACAATGCTCAAATAGTTTTAATTCCGCTTGTAAGTTTATGGGCATGAGTATGTATAAATATGTGTCAATGTGTTCGTATGTTCAAACAACACGTACATAAGTAAATGCTGTATTTAGGTATATATATATAGAGATGTTTGCCTTACAGTTCAGTAGATACATAGCGGCAAATACTGCTTGCTGTCACAAGATTGTGATTTATAAATGAGACAACTGGTGGATGAGAGAGTTCTTGACGGAGTTTGTTAAAGTTTCAAAGAGTTATTAAAATGATTAATCAATAGTATTCAAAAGTATTTAAAAGTTTTGTTCAGATTTTGGAAAGTTAATGTTGTTTGTGCATGTTTATGTAATTACTACTTACTTACTTAGCTGGCACTACAACCGATGATCGGTCTTGGGAACCTCGAGGATTCATTGGGGAATATTTTAACGTGGTGGCCTCCAAGCCCAACGCACAACCATTCATTCAAATATGTCAAATCGCTATCCAGGGGACGCCACGAGGAGGCTGTGTGTCGACTTGAAACATAGAAGCTTAAGGATCGATAATGAACGCACCTGCGACTGTCACGAAATTTACCTAGTGCCCTACGCCCCAGTCCCCCATGTATGTAATTACGTGTATTTAACTTGCAGGAATTTAAATTTTCAAAGCAACAAAAAAATATATATATAAATTATCTCGAATTGAAAACTATTGATGTTTTTCTTTTCTAATTTTACAAAATTAATTATACTTCAGGCCTGTGAGCTTGTGCTGCAATAAATTACAGGTGTCATTTTGAAATTAATTACCCACACAAATTTTTTTCGGTAGAAGTTAAATTAATTTTTTAATTTTTCTGTTCGAGTTTGAATTAGGAGTGGCCTCCCAGTATCCCGATACCCGAGATCCCAGAGTCTTTTTCCCATACCTAAATGCCAGATTCGGAAATCCGGGATCCAGGGACTTGCTTCTTTAATAATAATATCATAAAATTAGAAGCTTTTCACACTTTATTTATATTTGTTCATGATTTCAACATTTCACGAAATCTCACTTGAATATGTCAAATCAAATAAAAAAAACATGAGAAGTGGAAGATCAATCCTTTTTTAGCAAATTTTTTCTTAAATTTATTTTAATTAGTCGAATTGGAATAATCTGACATTTAATATAAATTTTTTGTTATAAAGGGTTATTTTTTATAAGAGTTTAGTTTTAGATCGAAAAATCAATTCCTGCCAATTACTTTTTAAAGATATTTTCACTTAAATGCTGCCTCATTTCAAAGCCTCATAATTTCAGAAATTTGGTTTTGGATGGTTTTGGAAAATTAAAAATTATGTTTATTAAATAAATATAACATTAATAATTGTAAAATATTATTGTTGGTTTTTTAATTTGTTCACTAGATAATATAAAAATTGGGAAATAGAAATGGAATTTTTTGGATTACCGCGCAACACATTTATGTAACTTATCAGCAATTTAGCTTAAGCTATATACGAATTTAATTTTGTTTTAATGTATATACATTTGTATTTACGTAGGTACAAAAATTAAAAAAAATTTTGAAATGCTAACAATATGGTATACTTAATTAGTGAAAAATTGCCCAGAGAAGGAACCACAATAACAAATTCGTAATGGTGGAGCATGACTAATTGAATACTTATGTATGTATGTATGTATGTATGTATGTGTGCGAGTGAACAGACCGTATACATATTTCTTTGTTAGCAGCGGAAACAGAAGAAGAAATTGAAAATGTTTTGCATATTGTGTTGTGTTCTTATGCAAAATCAATGGAATTTTAATTAAAATCCATAGCAAAAATAATTTATCCAATACAATACATATTCTTAAAATAAAATTTAATAGAAATAATTTAATTGTTTGCGACAATTTTGAAAATTAATTTTCAATTAGTCAGAATTTCACAATGCACAATAAACATATGTAAGTAAGATAGCGTACTTAGCTTCCAATCCATTATTATTAAGAAAGAATTAAGAATTATAAAAGATTAAAATTTGTATATATTACTTACTTACTTAGCTGGCGCTACAACCGATGATCGGTCTTGGCCGCCTCCACAAAGCTCCGCCAGTCACTTCTGCTATGCGCGCGCTGGCGCCAGTTGATAAGGCCAAGTGCAGTCAGGTTGCCCTGCACCTGGTCTTTCCAACGGAGATTAGGACGTCCCCTTCTGCGTGATCCTCCACCGTGGTTCGAATAAAACACCTTTCTAGCCGGAGCGCTTTCTTCCATTCGCTCAACATGACCCAGCCAGCGAAGCCGCTGGAGTTTTATACGCTTGACTATGTCAGTGTCGGCGTACAGCTCATACAGCTCATTGTTCCATCTTATTCGAAACACGTCATCCACGCATACTGGACCGTAGATCTTACGGAGTATCTTCCTCTCGAACGCTCCTAACAGTCTCTCATCATTGATGGTCAATGTCCACGTCTCTGCGCCATACATTAGGACGGGAAGGATGAGGGACTTATAGAGCGTTATTTTCGTCGGTCGAGAGAGGGCTCTACTTCTCAATTGCCTACTGAGCCCGTAGTAACACCTGTTGGCAAGAGTTAGTCTCCGCTTGATCTCAAGGCTGACATTATTGTTGGTGTTTATGCTGGATCCTAAATAAACGAAATCCTTGACGACTTCAAAAGTGTAGTTGTCAACAGTGACATTTTGTCCAAGACGCCGTGACTCTTTGTTTGTTGACACAAGGTATTTCGTTTTGTCCTCGTTCACCACTAAACCCACACGACGAGACTCCCTTTCCAGGTTGGAGAATGCTGCACTGACTGTATATATTTATATATAGTATTTTTGTATTTGTATATATAGTATTTCGTAATTTATGTTTGACTTCGTCTGTTTGAACGTTGAAATGCTATACATATAACTAAGTACTAAGTATATACCTTCTCTCGGGGATGACCACCTTGTCGCGGTGAGAAGGCACAGTAGGTGTAATGAATCTTCGGGCTATGCCGGATAGGGCCACCCATGCCGGAAGGTCGTAGACGAGCACTGATGCTAAGAGTAATCATGGCATTCGGGAACAATTATGCACATTGTCGAGCATGTAGACGACTCAATTCATGCCAGAGACAACTGTAAACAAAAACAAATAAAAATGCAATGAGTACAAAACCAAATTTGTCTGCACGGGGTACCCACACTAGTGGTAATACTCCCGCTGGTACGCCAGCGGCTTGGCCGAAGGATGTGCAGGGCCAAAACTCATTACCTAAGACCGGGACGTCCTGGAGGAAGCAAGTTACCAGAGGATGAGGGCACATTGACAATGTCAATGGAGACCCCACTCGTGGAGGATACGGAGGACATACTATTGTCACAATCGGAGGCGACTATAAAGGCCGTTGAAGATGTGGCACTAGATAGTCCGACGACGCCTTCTAGACAAACTGAAGTACAGAGCGAATCTCTGACAATGGTCAAACCTGGTGCGAGCCAGGGGGTCATCGGTAAAGAGACTGCTGGTACTGAAGTTTCGAGTGCAGGTGTGGGTTTGTCTAATAGACAACTCAAAAGAAAGAGACAGAAGGAAAGAAAAGCTGCAGCGTAAGCGAAGGCGAGTCCTCAAATTCTGCCAACTTCAACCACACAATCCCTGTGATGACCACAGGGAAGCGTGACAGAACGGGCGATGACTCGTCTGTTTTGGCACACTCTTCTGAGGCCAACCTGGGGTACCACCTTTTCGAAGGTGGCCGCCAAAGCTATGACGGTTGGGATTCGCACCAGCATAGGGAATGGTCGGTTGCCTCAAGGGCAACAGGACTACTTCGACAGCTACCTTTCGAAGGCTATCGGGGAGTCGAAAGACAAACCGACTTTTGAGGGGTAGAGTGTAGAGGATGGCATCGTCAAGGTGCAATGCTCTAACGCGTTTTCCCGAACTTGGCTGGAAGAAGTTGTAGCTAAGATGCCAGAATGTGAGAAGGGTAAGTTCGAATTACCGGCTTACCAAGACACAGACTGGTCTCAAGAGATTGTTGCGGTAAAAATAGTGTCGGCCAACCTGCCGTACGACTCTACGCTACCTCCTCCTTGAAAAGAATTAGTGGAAGTCGTCCAGTACGCGGAATCCAGTGGTTATAGTGGGCTGTGATGCAAATTCACAGAACATTGTATGGGGTAGCAGTAAATGTAATCCCAGGGGTTCCAGACTACTGGAATTTATTCTGTCAACTAATTTGGTAATCCAGAATGTTGGTAACAAACCAACTTTTGTGACCAACAGAAGACAAGAAGTGATTGATCTTACGCTAACCAATAGGAAAGTGGCAGATCAGATCACCCAATGGCGAGTTCTAGAAGAGGTCTCTCTCTCAGATCATCGCATTATCGAATTCCGGCTGGGTACTGATATTATGCCGATACCTAGTGGACGGAATTCGCGCAAGGCGGACTGGGATAGGTTTGGTGAGCTTCTTGAGGAGCGCATACCAACCCTTAATAAACTCCGAACTACAGCTACGATCGAAGAAGCGACCAATAGATTGGAAGGGACTTTGATTGGCAGCTACGAGGAGGTGTTTTCGCTTAGAGCAAGCAGACAAGGCAAGTCAGTCCCGTGGTGGAATGCTGAACTTTCAAAGCTTCGCAAACGATCTAGAAAACTGCTGAATAGGGCCCTAAAAACCCGAAAGGAAGTTGAGTGGACCAGTTTCCATATTGTTCAGAAGGAGTATAAGAAGAAAGTGAAGTCCGCCAAACTTGACTCTTATTGAAACTTCTGCAATGAGGTGGAGGAAATGAAGGAATCAGCAAGACTGTGTAGGGTTCTGCAGAAAGACCAAACAGTTAACTTTTACGACTGCCAGATCAGAGACCTATAACACACTCCTAGCGACCCACTTTCCGGGAAGCAGGATTATACCCACTACGGTGAGTAGTGGTGGGGTCAATGGTACGAGTGGTAGAACCACCAGGCTCAATTGGTATTCTGCGTCGGAAGTAGTGACAAAAGAGGCAATAAAGTTCTCTTTCTCCTTTTTTGAAAACTATAAGTCCCCCGGAAGTAACAAAGTTTACCCGATAATGCTAAAAAGAGCTGGAGACAGACTGATAGCGGCCTTGAAAAAGATTTTTACGGCCTGTCTGGCTCATGTCTTCATACCATCTCTTTGGCGACAAGTCAGAGTAGTCTTTATTCCTAACAGGGAAAGATGATACACACTGGCTAAAAGTTTCAGGCCGATTAGCTTGACCTCTTTCATGCTAAAAAGCCTAGAACGAATGGTAGAGAAGCACATTCGGGCAAATGTACTGGCAGTGTGTCCTCCCAGAAATAACCAACATGCCTACCAGGGAGGAAAACCTGCGAGTCAGCGCTGCATGGTCTTGTAAGCAAGATAGAAGCAGGACTGGAAGCGGACAAGTACACTCTGGGGGTCTTTGTGGATATTGAAGGAGCTTTTGACAACGCTGCCTTTGACTCTATGTGCTCAGCTGCAAGAAGGCATGGAGTGATTGAAAACTTGACTAGATGGATCTACTCTATGCTCTCCGAGAGACTGCTGACCGTCACGGCGGAGGTTAGACAAGGTTGCCCCCAAGGGGATGTTCTCTCTCCTCTCCTGTTGTGCTTCGTTGTGTACTCATTACTAACGGAAATTCAAGATCTCGGATTTTACGTCCAAGCGTATGAGGACGACGTCTGTGCACTCACATCTGGTAAATCCTCGCTGATGGTCTGTATTAAAATGCATAAAATCCTGGAAAAAATTGATGAGTAGTGCACTGGCCAGGATCTTTCTGTCAATCCTAGTAAAACGACTCTAGTTCTATTTACTAGCTTTAAAACTGCCAGTACTGAAAGGAGTGACCCTCAATCTTGCCATGGAAGTGAAATATCTGGGTGTAACCCTAGATCGGAAACTAACCTTTGGTAGGACCTGGGTCTTGAGACCTACTGTGGTCCTTTGGATATACACAGCAATTATCAGACCGATAATCATAAATCCTCGGTCTTGGCGCTGAACAGGCTACAAAGAAGCGTATGCATTAGCATAACGGGCGCCGTGAGTACCACCTCTGGTGACGCCCTTAAAGCCATGCTTGACTTGCTCCCACTGGACTTACAGATCCAACAAGAAGCGATGAAGGCGACATGTCGGCTATACTCTTATGGGTATTGGTTGTCAGAGCAATATGCATTGCTTCTGGCCCCGAAAGATTGCCTCATACCCGTGGTTACTTTCGGAAGAAAATATGAAGTTAGCTTCCCGAAGCGTGAACAATGGAGCAATCCAGAGGTCGTGCTGGAGAATATGACGGATATCTTATTCACGGACGGATCCAAGACCGATGAAAGTACTGGAACTGGATGGCACTTAAACGAAGGTGTCAATTGCTACTATTTCTTGGGTGAGTTGGCAACTGTCTTCCAGACAGAAGTTTTCGCCATCTTTAAAGTAGCGGAATGGATAATTTAAAGAAAATGGCACGGGAAAAGTATAGGTGTATGTAGGTGACACGCTGCACTTAAGGCTCTGGAGAACGCGAGAATTACTTCAAAGATTGTCCAAGAGTGTAAAAGGATACTTAGATCAGTCGCTAGACTGAATCAGATCCATCTCATTTGGGTTCCTGGGAATGAGCAAGACGACGAGTTGGCCAATTGTGGATCAAAGAACATGTCTTTGGGACCAGAGCCAATAGTCTGGACCAGTTTGGCAGGTGTCATGCATTGGATAAAATCTTATGCTAATGATTTACATAAGAGACGCTGATCCAATCTAGACATCTGTAAAACGGTGTAAAAAGTGTTTTGTGATTTGTCCAAACAGGAAGGCAGCAGAATTCCTTCTTAAATTAGGAAGGAAGGACCTTCGCCTGATGGTGGGACTCATCACAGGACATAATCCATGGGGCCAGCATATGACCACCATCGGCATCACTGAGGACCAGACTTGGAGGAGGTGGACAGCACAGAGCATTTGCTCTGCACATGTCCCGCCTTTACCAGAACGAGATGGCTCATTTTGGGTTTCGATGTCACAGGAATGGAAAAAGTTCGCTCCTTCCCCTTCTGCGATCTTCTGAGATTTGTGAGAGAATCCGGAAAATTTGCGGAAGAGAACGTAGTCCCAATATAACCCCTTTTTCGACTTTTTCCCACTTTTTCTCTAAACCCTTACTTGCTGTTACCTTTTCTTCTTTTCCTAGGCCTTACAAGTACAATGGGCTACATAGCCTGAGTGCTTGACGAACTGTCCTGCACTCGTAGGTCAGGTTCTCGGCCTTCTTCACATCCATCCATCCATCCATGTACTATATGGAAATTGTGTGCATCAAAGTGTGGGCAATTCGGAGATATGCGATTTTGCCCAACCCTGGTCCTCAGCTAGGAAAAACATTAGCAGCTATCAAAATGCATTATTAATGCCTATCTGCGCTTGAAATTCCAAGTAGGAAAATGCGTGCGCGAAGCGGAGACGTCTATATCAACAAGCCAAGGTTATTAGATTTCTGAAAAGTAATTGACATATTAGAACAAAAAGTTACTTCACTGGTCACCACAATTCTTTTACAGAATATAACGAAATGTTAACCACATAGAACATACCTTTTTATTGAAATATACGATATAGCGAAGGAATACAGAATTTTTTACTTTGCAGGAACTCACAAATTATTCTTTAGCGTATGATCGATGTGGAGTAGCGGTAGTGCGTTGGACTGTTACGCAAATCCGGGTATCGAATCTCGGAACAGGTAAAATCAAAAACTAGAAGAAACAATCTTTCAACACAGCACGACCTTTTGGCAAGCAATGGCAAACCTACAAGAGTAAAAATTGTCTATGAAAAGCTTTTCATTTCGCCGTTCGGATTCGGCGTAAAACTGTAGGTACCTTCCATTCGTGTACAACACACGCACAACATGAGTGGATGCAAAAAGCTCGGACTAGGCCCTCCATGAGCTATTGTGGCATTAAAAGAAGAAAGAAGTTAAGGTTAAACTCCATACTAACCGTTTCAGACGAAACGATTTTCTCGTATTCGTGCCATAAGTTGAATCAGTGTGTTTTGAGACTGAGAAATTGTGAGAGATGGTACAATTTGTAGGGCAATGGCATAATCGATAATAGACTATTAATATCGAAAACATTTGTTTGTGTGTTTTCGTTCAAGTGAAAATTCTACTGCCGATTATTTGTCGTCAAACTTTACTACTCATCAGTTGATTTTCAAAGAAGAAGCCGATGCGTAAAACACTTGTTGTGAAGCATTCAATATTGCAAAACGCCGAATGCATAGAAATCACATATACGAGAAAAGCGTTGCATCCGAAACGCGTGTTATGAAGTTTGACCTAGACTTCATAACACGCATTTTAAACGCATCGCTTATCTCGTATATGCTAAACTCCATAACACGCGTTTCATGCTTACACTCGTTCCGCGTGATGCCACCCTGGCCTCGCGGTGGTAAGCCGTCCAATTTTTACGATTTTTGTTTAAATATGAACGGAGTGACTTCAACTTTCGTGTGGCTACAATGAAGATTCACAACATTTCATTAAGATTCAATAAAATATAAAGCTACACTTTAAAGAAACCAAATCACCTTCTGAGCGAAAACTTTTTAGGCAGGTATTGTCTGAAGTCATGACCGAGCGTATCCAAATTGTTACCACTATGTTCTTCGTACCCAAATTATGTGTTACAATACTTAAAAACATATTATCTACTACATCGCATTTAATATTCAATAAAGTTGGACAAAAAAACTATTAATTGTTTTTTCTTTAAACCCAAAATTGTAGTTTTAAAATTGTCGTTTGAGAAATTTCATTTCTGAGGACCAGGCTCCTAGGAAATAAACCTAGCTACGCTAATAAACGTGAGCTTATGAAATAAGAGATAAAACTCTTTTCGGTATTTGGCATACTCCACTTTGTTATGAGAATTTACCAGAAATGCTGCTGCCGCTAGTTTTATTCATTGCTGTTGGAACTTTCGATATTGCTAACCAAAAGTCGTTATTTCTCAACTGCATTTCTCTTTTATAAGAAAAAAAATTGTATGAATAAAAATTTCATTTACGTCATTTCACATTTCATTCTACAGAACTCATATTCACGGAACTTTCACTAAAACACTTGTTCACTGCAGTGATGATATTAAAGATTTTCCAATTGTACCTAATTGCCAGGGAAAATTGTACCAAATTGTATATAAACAAGTTTTAAATAAATTTTATTGGGTTGAGACTTATTTATGTGTAAACTATATAAGAATACTTAATTTAGACTAATTATTCGTAAACAATAAAAACACAATTGATTAAAAAAAAATTATAAAAACATTTTTTGCGGTTGATTATACTCTAAACTTGTTTTGAATCAAACCATTTTTGAAACGAATCATCCGCAGTTTGAGTTACTTGAACCGAACCATATATATAGGTAGCTTTTTTTTACTTGAACCAAACCAAAACCAAACCAGTTTGTTATTCGAAAAAATGTTTTGGATCAATCCAAGAAAGTGTTCGTAATCACGTTATTAGGCTTTGCATTACAAAATCAGTTATTGGAAATCAGCAATTTCCAAGCGTCTAAAATCATAGGGGTTCATTCAAAGAAGAAGCCGAGAGACGTCGAAATGCGATTCTGCATGTCTGAAATGCTGCTTCAACGCTATTTTTGCGCAAGAAGTCGTACGTGAAGCTCGGCCAATAGTCAACACTGAAACAGAATAATCATTGCGCCAAGGTAAAGAGATCTATATTTAGTGGAATCAGAGGGTGCCATCTATTATGAGCTGCTAAAACCTGGTCAAACTATTACGGGAGAGCTGTTTCGAAAGCAATTGATTCGATTGAAGAGAGAAATAGCCAAGAAACGTCCAGAATATACAACTAGACAACGCGCAGCCTCATGTTGCTGGACTCGTTAAAAATTGTTTGGAAATTAGTGGATGAGAACTCTTGGCTCACCAGACGTTGCTCCGTCTGACGCTTTACTTTAGTTGATAGTATCAAAGAAGGATTGATTCGTTGATAGCGTTGAAAGATGGACGGTTTTTTTTCAAGGAATCCATAAATTGCCTGAAAGATGGCAAAATGCCTTAGCTTCTGATGAACACTACTGCGAATAATGTATTCATGCGATTTGTTATTAAAATAAAGCCGTATTTTTTGACAAAATATACCCTAATTTTCAAGTTATACACCCAATATTTAATTTTAACTAATTTAATTAATTGGTTCCCATTCTTGCCGTAAAACACTGAAAATACATTGTGATAATAGTAATAATAAATATGAATACGAATAGAAGAATACTTACTTACTTTTAATGGCACAACAGCCCATGGAGAGCCTAGGCCGAGCTTTTCGCATCCACTCATGTTGTGTGTGTTATATTTGTACATGAATGGAAGGGACCTACAGTTTAATGCCGAATCCGAACGGCGAAGTGAAAAGCTTTTCATAGCAATTTTTACTCTTGTAGGTTTGTGGTCGCTGTGGCGTAGTGGTAGTGCGTTGGACTGCTGCGCAGAGTGTCCGGGGTTCGAATCTCGGCACAGGCCAAATCAAAAAGTAGAAAATATAATTTTTCTACGCGGCACCACCTCTTGGCAGGCAATGGCAAACCTACAAGAGTAAAAATTGCTATGAAAAGTTTTTCACTTCGCCGTTCGGATTCGGATTAAACTGTAGGTCCCTTCCATTCATGTACAAAAATAACACGCACAACATGAGTGGATGCGAAAAGCTCGGCCTAGGCCCTCCATGGGCTGTTGTGCCATTAAAAGTAAGTAAGTAGGTTTGCCATTGCCTGCCAAGAGGTGGTGCCGTGTAGAAAAATTATTTTTTCTACTTTTTGATTTTGCCTGTGCCGAGATTCGAACCCCGGACACTATGCGCAGCAGTCCAACGCACTACCACTACGCCACAGCAACCACAGCGAATAGAAGAATAAGTATCTAATATTATACTTACACCAGGTGGATCATTTATAATTTTGAATTTTATTTTGGTGAAAATAAGAAACAAATTATTATTTTTTCAATGTGGCCTTGCAGCCGTTACGATAAACCAAATTTTTTAATACATTTTCGACTGTATGGAAAATAACCGATGGCTGCACTAATTTTCCAACTAATTGCACAGCTTGTGTGACACAGCGCGCTATCCTGTTGGAACCAATTATAGTCAAAGTACTTACATATATTCTAAATAGTCCACAAGTAATCAGTCATCATTGTGCACATCATTCACTAGAACGCATCTTCCTCTCTCATTTTCAAAAAATAGCACAATGATACCGCTTTGGCTTTTTAAAAATCCGCGTATGGATTTTCTGAGCCCCAGATGCGACAATTTTATTTTCTGAGCTTCGTCAGAAAAAAAATTTGTTGTTAAAAATTCTTATCTTCTTCCAAGCGTTCCAGAGCACAATTAACGAACCCAAAATGTTGCAGATGGTCATGTGGTTCAGCTGTTGTACCAATTAAACTTTGTAAGGCTTCATACCGCGGTATTTATGCAAAATGAGCAACAGAGAATTGCGTGAAATCTTCAACCTGAGAACGATGGCGAGTTGATGTGCTTGGTTCTGTTATTTTATCCAATAAAGATTCAGTTACACGTTTCACAAATTGATCCACAAATTGCATGAAAAGTGCTTCTCTCCTATCGAACTTTGAACGTAAACATTTTCAAAGTAAATTTTTATTTCCCATTTACTTACTTACTTACTTAGCTGGCACTACAACCGATGATCGGTCTTGGCCGCCTCCATAATGCTTCGCCAGTCACTTCTGCTATGCGCGCGCTGGCGCCAGTTGATAAGGCCAAATGCAGTCTGGTTGCCCTGCACCTAGTCTTTCCAACGGAGATTAGGACGTCCCCTTCTGCGTGTTCCTCCACCGTGGTTTGAATAAAACACACTTCTAGCCGGAGCGCTTTCTTCCATTCGGTGAACATGACCCAGCCAGCGAAGCCGCTGAAGTTTTATTCGCTTGACTATGTCAGTGTCGGCGCACAGCTCATATAGCTCATCGTTCCATCTTATTCGATACACGTCGTCCACGTATACTGGACCTTAGATCTTACCGAGTATCTTCCTCCCGAACGCTCCTAACAGCCTCTCATCATTGATGGTCAATGTCCACGTCTCTGAGCCATACATTAGGACGGGAAGGATGAGGGACTTATAGAGCGTTATTTTCGTCGGTCGAGAGAGGGCTCTACTTCTCAATTGCCTACTGAGCCCGTAGTAACACCTGTTGGCAAGAGTTAGTCTCCGCTTGATCTCAAGGCTGACATTATTGTTGGTGTTTATGCTGGATCCTAGATATACGAAATCCTTGACGACTTCAAAAGTGTAGTTGTCAACAGTGACATTTTGGCCAAGACGCCGTGACTCTTTGTTTGTTGACACAAGGTATTTCGTTTTGTCCTCGTTCACCACTAGACCCACTCGAACCACTCGACGAGACTCCCTTTCCAGGTTGGAGAATGCTGCACTGACTGCTCGAGCGTTTTTGCCAGTGATGTCAATATCATCAGCGTATGCTAGCAGCATGACACTCTTGTAGAAGATAGTGCCAGAGATGTCGATGTTCGCAGCTCGAATTATTTTCTCCAGCATAAGGTTAAAGAAGTCGCACGATAGGGAGTCACCTTGTCTGAAACCTCTTTTGGTATCAAATGGTGCGGAGAGGTCTGTCCCAATTTTCACTGCGCTGGTGGTGTTGGTCAGTGTCATTTTGCAAAGATGAATGAGCTTTGCAGGGATATCAAAATCAGACATTGCGGCGTACAAGTGATTCCTAATCGTGCTGTCGAAGGCGGCTTTATAATCGACAAATAGATGATCTCTTTTCCAGCATTTGGTGTAGTGTGAATATCTGGTCGATGGTGGATTTACCAGACCTGAAGCCACACTGATAAGGTCCAATCAGTTTGTTGACGATGGGCTTCAGTCTTTCGCACAGTACGCTCGATAGAACCTTATATGCAATATTAAGAAGGCTTATCCCACGGTAGTTGGCGCAGATCGTGTAATCACTTTTCTTATGGATTGGGCAGAGTACGCTGAGATTCCAATCACTTGCCATGCTTTCATCTGACCATATTCTGCATAGAAGCTCATGCATGCGCGTTTTGAGCTCTTCGCCTCCGGTCTTAAACAACTCAGCAGGCAGGCCATCTGCACCTGCAGCCTTATTGTTTTTCAGCCGAGCAATTTCTGTTAAGACCTCCTCATAGTCAGGCGGCAGTACTTCAACGCCGTCAGTGATTGGGGTTTCCGGAGTGGGTTCCGCAGTGGCGGGATTATTGCCGTCTTCGCCATTAAGGAGCTGCGAAAAGTGCTCCCTCCATAATCTCATTATGCCCTGGATATCTGTCACCAGATTTCCGTTTTCATCCTTGCAGGAAGAGGCACCGGTCTTCAAACCATCAGTCAGGCGTCTTATTCTTTCAAAGAATTTTCGGACCTCGTTCCTGTCCCGCAACATTTCGATATCATTGAACTCGCGTCTTTCTTCATCTCTTTTCTTGCGCCTGAAAAGACGTTTCTCCTCCCTCCTCAACTTTCTGTATCGCTCCTTAGCAGCTCGCGTTGCAACTGACTGCAGGGTGGCTCTGTAGACTGCGTTTTTTGCTTCAGTAGCATCGCGACACTCTTGGTCGTACCACATATTTCTCCGTTGACGATGGTAGCCTAGCACCTCTTCGGCAGCCGTACGCATAGAGCGGGAAATGTGCGTCCACTGCGCGCATATATCATCAAGTTGAGGGGTGTTTTGCGAAAGAAGAAGTGCAAGTTGGTTGGCAAAGACTTTGGCTGTCTTTTGTGATTGCAGCTTTTCGACATCCAGCTTTCTCTTTGTACCTATCCATACGCGATTTGCTACACATATACGTGTACAGACCTTGGCTGCAACCAAGTAGTGGTCTGAGTCGATGTTTGCACCACGTATTGTGCGTACGTCTAGTACATTGGAAGCGTGCCTTCCGTCGATCGCAACCTGATCAATCTGGTTTCGTGTGTTTTGATCAGGGGACAGCCAAGTGGCCTTATGGATATCTTTATGTTGGAATCTGGTGCTACTAACTGTCATGTTTCGTGCCGCGGCGAAGTCGATCAGTCTCATATCGTTATCGGTGGCTTCGTCGTGGAGACTGAATTTCCTGATCGTCCGACCAAAGAGACTCTCCTTGCCCACCTTGGCATTAAAGTCGCCTAACACGATTTTAACATCGTTGCGGGGGCAATACTCATAAGTTTTGTCGAGGAGCTCGTAGAAGTCATCTTTGGTCGTTTCATCCTTCTCATCCGTCGGGGCATGGACTCGCACCTGCGACTGTCACGAACTTTACCTTGTGTCCTACGTCCCAGGCCCCCCTTTCGTTAACCGTAAATATAAAACAAAATTTACGACATAATGCGAATTATATTAGAGCTGCTACACTCAAAATAACAAGTGGTTCAAATTCTTAATGTGTGATTGAGCACCCTTTATGAATATTAATTAATAATGTATGAAAACTTAGTATTTAATATGAGAGAATTTATGACAATTGAGATGATACGACATTGAATACAACACCTTGCGAATACACGAAGACTTAAATGCTACCAGGTTTTTTATATGCCACATCGTCAATGAATAAAAAAAAATGTAAAGCTAAAGTAAAATTGGTTTCCCAAAAACCAATTGGAGCTATTAAACATTTTAGTTTGAGTTTAAAATTGTATGTAAAATACTTTTGCACCTCTTAGATTGAATTGTACCTAAAGAGGTACAATTGTACCTAAAATACACCTCACTGGTAAACGAAAACACCAGAATTCGCTTGACCGTTGAAATGTGTTGAAATGCCAGCCAAAAAATTAAATGGTAGACAGTCAGTCATCTAGCCAGTCATTCAATCAGCCAGCATTTGGCGGGCTATATGAACGGACGAACGCAATGTACGCTTCACTAATTCCAATTATGTCAGCTATATACTAAGTAATGATACGATCCATTGCTGTTGCTACTTACTTTTGCTGCTTCCGCTGCTGTACAACTGTTCGCATTCAAAGCAACATTGGTGCTTGTTGTTCTTCATAACATTCGCATTACTAGTGCGTTTTTAATTCAGCACAGGACATCTGCAGCATCTCTATGTTTTGCACAACATTATTTGAAACGTATTTCGACAACCTTCGACAAGGTTAGATTAGAGGTTAATTAGAAATGTAACTAGCGCGAAGAAAACAGAAATGTAAAGTCAAAAATCGCTCGTTTTGAACGATGTAATCATGAGATTGGAAGCCACAACGTTATTCAACTGATTCTATTTGAAGTCACGACAATGGCTCAGGTAGCATAATTTTTAATTTATTCACGCGCTCAAACTTTGAGCCTCGAATGGAGCCAAAGGAATTAAAAGTCATTTAAAGCTAAAACCAAAACTTTATAATTGTATTGTTACCGTCCACTCGCATTGCATAAAATAATGAAAATTCCAAATCATTCACATTATTTTCGTATGATTATGAGCTTTTCAAGTGATCAATTGAGAAACTATGTAATTTCCTTTAATGACCTTCTGCCACAGACACATACTTATAATTGTTAATAACAAAAACGTATGTCCAAAAAAAACTAGTATACCATAGCGAAGTGGGTAGAAATACTCGTACCTTCAAGAAGAGCATAAGTCCAAATAAAGTTTATATACACGAAAGTCATTCCAATATGTGCTTACGGTAAAATCACGGGAAGGGCTCGTTATGTACCCAACAGAAATCGATTAATTCTTTTTTCCAATATGCATATACATATGTATATATGTACAAATGTCTTATTACATTATTGCATTATTTAGATACGTATAAATTGATATTGAATCATCGAAATTTTTTTTTTTTTGTTTACTGTACATTTCACTATTCCACTAAGAATTATATGTATGTATGTACATATGTGTATATCTTTTATACATATGTGGAAAATGGCTATCAGGAGCTCCATAATGTGATTTTAATTGATAAATCACTTAATGAAATAATGTAATCACTTGAATCGATGAAGCGCATTGGATCTGTATAAGTATAAATCAATATGAAAGAAATTACAAGTGAAAATAATATTTGAATTCTGTTTTCCTTTTCAACATAAGGAACTTTTGCTTTCCCAATTTTGGAAAGTATTTTATATTGCGGTTATATGTACCTACATACGTATGTAAGTACAAATGTATGTGCTCGTAAAACGTAAATTTCATTTTTCAATTGCAATTCATAAGTCAGTTTAAGGAATAATTTCTTGAGTATAAATTAGTAGGTAATAAATGAGTACAATAAAGATTTTGATGCAACAAAATGCTGACTGTGTGGCTGTGAGAGTCATGCTCTTAGCATTGTAGCTTGAAACAACATAACGATTTAGTTACTGAAAAATTGTCTCTCTTAGTACATTTACATACAAATTCTTGAATATGAGACCATCTGGTGAAAAATGTTCACTATATTATAGTATTTTTTTATTGACACAGTTAAAACGCACTCTGTATTCGCACTTAAATCGAGAATCAACCAGAATAAAATTTATTGGAGTAAATGTAATGTGGCGTTTTGAAGAAATTGGGGTTCAAACTTCAATAGCGAATTCCCAAAAGTCGTCAAATGTAACATAAGACATTCATTTATCCAGGCGACAGTATGTATTGCAAAGGTGATAAGAACATATTAGCTTCCGAGGTGGAGAATACATGCAAGATTCAACTCCTTGCAGAAAATCTCAGCGCCCACTCTTAATCCATCAAAAATGCTAAAATCGCCAGCTTTGCAGTCATTATTAATATATGAACATTAACAGTTAGTTTGGGAGGTGCAGGTCCAATGCCAATTTTAATGTATGCCAGTCGTTTAATACCATCAAGTTTTTATTCCACCTTCTTTTGAGGGACTGCAATGAAACCAAACTTTTCTGCTTGTAGGTAAAATAATGGCATAAAAATTTATCTTTTCGAGTATAAAAAAATTCCACTTATCTACTTTTTCTGAAAATTAAGTATATCATTTCTCATCAACTGATTTATATACTAGTTCATTACTTTTATTGCTTTCTTTCCCAAGCTTTTCTTGCTGTTATCACTAAAGTCAATGCGCCACAAAAGGAGTCAACCAATAGAACAAAGCGAATACAATAAACATTTCTTACCACTACATACAGATATAGCTGCAACATACATTTAATCGTAAATAAAAACGCATAACTGTATCCCAAAGGACCTATGTACAAGCTAGTAATTAGCAACTGGAATAACAGCAACAGCATCTCGCGATAAGTATGTATTCTTCTTCTTCTTCTTCTTCTTATTCTAATAACATAACAGCCTATGGAGGGTCGCATCCACTCATGTTGTGCGTGTTATATTTGTACATGAATGGAAGGAATTGAAATGGTCGCTGTGGCGTAGTGGTAATGCGTTGAACTGCTACGCAGAGTGCCCGGTGTTCGAATCTCGGCACTGGCAAAATCAAAAAAAAAAAAGTAGAAAAAATAATTAGTCTACACGGCACCACCTCTTGGCAGGCAATGGCAAACCTACAAGAGTAAAAATTGCTATGAAAAGCTTTTCACTTCGCCGTTCGGAGTCGGCATTAAACTGTCCATTCATGTACAAATATAACCCGCACAACATGAGTGGATGCGAAAAGCTCGGCCCGGCCACTCTGCGTAGCAGGCCAATGCACTACCAATTACGCTACAGCGACCTATGTATGTATACATAATACAATATATAGAAAGACGAAACCCTTGCCGAACGAAGAACTAATTAAAACCAGCGCAACAATTAACAAGCCACAAATAAGTAGGAACAGTTGCACAGAGGATATCTAGCTCTCTAACAAATTAACATTTGAAATGAATCCTATTTGGCTCATAACTTATAATTCATAGAGATATGAGTACAAAACTTTAAGCATTAGCGGCAAAATTTTACATCCGCAGAAATTGTACGATATGTACTACGTATAGATAAATTGAGTACTTAATGACTTTTTTTTCCAAATAACATAAATTACACTTACTCGTACTGAAATGCTTAAGCAAAGACACACATCTCTACACCTCCCTGCAATCCCATTCTAGTATTGTAGAATATATGTATGTACCCAGCGGGAAAATATAATCTCTAATAATTGAAAAAAGTATCACTAATTCGGCATCTATTGATTACATAATGAATTATTTTTACAAGGCGATGTCCTAGGAAAATTACTGTAATATTAATTATTATTTACATGAATTGGTAATACGAGCAAAAAATAAACGAATAAATTGCGTTAGAATATAAGGAACAAAACTAAATAAATTTTTTTCGCTTATCGTGTAATGCAAAGAATAATGAATAAGCTTTGAACTTGCTATATAAGTATTACTTTTAACCGATTGTATATTCAAATACTGTCGTAATGCAATGCATTTGCTGTTAGTTACATACTTTCCCACTGGGTAAGTTTCAATTTGTTTATCTCCATTACACATGCAAACCAGGAATAAATTAGATGGCTTCCTTGTCTAGCGGTGTTTAGTGTTCATGTTTTAAGCTTTAAAGCAATTTAGTTTTTCTTTTAGTTTACAGTATTGGGAAAATGTTAGCTGGGATATTCCACTTTGTGTTTTTTAGGCAAATGTTGACCTTCGCTAATTGTGAAACACGACACCACCTCTTGGCAGGCAATGGCAAACCTCAAGAGTAAAAATTGCCTTTGAAAAGCTTTTCACTTCGGATTCGGCATAAAACTGTAGATACCTTGCATTCATGTACAAATATAACCCGCACGACATGAGTGGGTGCGAAAAACTCGGCCTAGGCCCTCTAGGCTGTCAATTGAGAATAGTTGTTATTATTTTCATATTTGTGGTTAACGAAATGGGTCGATATACTCTTAAGCAACATTGGGAAATACTAAAAATTTACTTGCATAAAATAGTGCATCTTGTACCGAAAGAATTGAATCTCAGGAATTGAACATTTCACGCATTTCTTTGTTGCGGATTCTGCATAAAGATTTCAGACAGCTGAAGCCAACTGAACATCCGCAACGTTTTCGGTTCGCTAATTGTGCTCTGGAACGCTTAGAGGAAGATGAGATTTTTAACCGAAAAATCATCTTTTCAGTTGAAGCTCACTTTGACCTCGGTGTTAAGTTAATTACTTTTTTTTACTTTTTGCTTTTGCCTGTGACGAAATTGGAACCCTGGGCAATCTTAGTAACAGTCCAACGCAGTATCACTACGCCACAGCGATCACAAACAAACCAATATTCTTATCCTTCTTATTTAATGGCAAAACAGCACATTGGCAATGTTTACTCTTGGAAGGCCACCGAGACTTGGAACGTTAGTTAAAGAATAGTTGCGGCTATGATAGGGACGGTAAGATCTCTCCATATAATGGTAATTTCCATGACTAAAGGATAACATTTATATTAAATAAAAATTCCTACAAAATATAAAACTTTGTCACACGAAACAAAATAACACAAAAACAAATGCGACAGAAAACAACATTCTACTTAGTTATGAAAACGTAATTTCTTCATTGTCTGCAGTTTTTTTCTGTTTGTTAAACTGTTTACCACAGAAAGTGTAGGAATCAATGCGTGGGTGGCGGTGTGGTGACGATGGTGGCAATGATGCGGTAGCGGGTATTTGTGTGACATCGCATGTGTTATGATATTTTTGAATACACATATATCTAAAGAGATTGTAATCAGTTGACACACGAACATGCTAACAAAGTTTTTACGCCGCTACTGCTCGTTCGTGCGCGCCATAAAATATGCTTTCATTATTTCTGTCGTAAAAAGAAATAACTGCTTAGGTGTGTTACTATGTAGGGCGAGTTTGATATTTTTGAATGGAAATATCATAGAAAGTATAGCAATATTTCATATAAATTCAGATCAAAGACCATTCTTGAATTAATATACAATTTCAGAAATTATTTGGAAATTCTAACCCGTTTTTTATTTACAGTCAAAAATATATCATACAATGTTTTCCATCTTAAGTCGACTTATGCTGTTTTCTTTTTTACTACAGTTTATTATATGAATTCTTGACGTTTTTGTATTTTTCATTTGTTAGCGAAAAGCATATTACTGGCGTCATGCTGTCTTTATATAAAAGTATTCAATTGTACAGACATACAGTTGTTCATACATACGTCTATGTATGTTCCTACATGCACATGTAAATATGTATTTGTAAAAACACTGAATTGCGATGGTGCCCTTTTCATATAAGGCAAAAAAACAGCAGCATATCCCATCTTTATAACAACAAATAAATAAAACACTTCTCCGTGAAATTTTACACTAAACAAATTTAAACATTCAGAGGAACAGCAGGTTTTTAATTATTTGAATGCATTGTTTTGAATGTAGTGCAGAAATAACTCACCAACAAGCAACCTACATTGCCCAAATTTATGTAACTATAGTACATACAGCGAGCAAAAACCATAGGTGTTCCACCATATTTATAATAGTAACCACAAATCTATACCTTTTATATATGTAGTGATGGGAATTATCGAGTGAATTCAACTATCGATAGTCAATAACTCAATGGATTTTGGCTACCGATTGATTTTTTTCATTTATTCATTGGTCAAATCAGTTAATGCTGATCAAGTGATTTCAACTATTAAAAGAAATTGAATGATTTTCATTATCTAACGATTTTGTTAACCGGAATAATAATAAAAGACAAACAATTTTGCTTTTGAAATTAAAAATTTCGAATTCGGAAAAAATACAATATTTTTAAACTTTTTGCTAATTTGGCAGTTCGTATTTTTGATACTATTTATTATTGAAATAAATCGGTTATAATTGATATTACAACATGTAGTAATTTTAAGACTCGAAATATTGTGCATTTTTGCCAAAGAGTGGAAATTGTAGTGTTTTTGGTTAAAGGAAGTGACTTAGTATATACGCTGGAAATGTAATGAAAACTACGATTGTAGTGAAACGGCAGCACTGCTCATGAATGATTTTTTCATATGACTTGTTGGTATATCAACGAGTTTTCTTTAAGCCAAATATTCGAACAAAAAACTATATTTGCATAAAGAAAATTACAAAAAGGGGAACTAAATAACTAAATATTCTTCCCGCTTTTAATTTTTTTTTAGTAATGTTTTTAGTTTTTATTTTTTAATTTTAAATTTTTTTATATTATTTCGGGTTTTTAAATTAAATTTTTAATTTCCTATTTATTTATATCTTAGTTCAATGCGCCAAAATTAGTTTATGAACTCGCCCAAAACTTTTCAACAAAAGGTGTAAAAATGTCATCTTTCAAGTTAATAAATTGTTTGTATGGAAACATACTTGCACTTCAAAGTTATACCTACACCATATCATATAAGTTTATAACATTTATTCTTTAATTTTATCAAATTTTCAGTTATGAAAAATTTATTAAGCTTTTCAGTTGCGAATTCAATGTAAACAAGTGTATTTTATTTCTTTGTTATGTTGCTATAGAGTATATTAGAATAATGCCTTTCAATTTTGGCATTGCTTAAAGGCGACATTAAGTAATATTGAATGTATCATTTTCAAAGTCAAATTCAAGTGTAGTAATTGTGTTTTTACAATGTTGTGCAACCTTCATAGTATGTACATTTAAGGGCGATGTTATACAGACGGTCAAATGATTGTTGGTCATGTCACTTTTTACGATCTCTTTTTGTTTTTTCAACTCTGTGCCCAAAGCTTGTCATGAAGACGGTAATTTTTGATCCTCGGTCACTAGTACGTTTTTGAATACTTTTTTTACAACACTTTGTACTTCGTAGTTATATAATATACTGCATAATATATAAACTACATATATACACTTATTTTTATGTAGATATTACCGTGAATTTGTTTCATTTCGCGAAAAGCAAGCAAATAAACAAATATAAGTGTTGCTATTAAGCAATTTTTTTAAAAAACTAATAATTTCAAGACTTGACCGTGGCGGTCAAATTTTACTCTCTCTCTCTCTCTCAATTTTTGTAATTTTTGTAGCTAAAAGAGACGCTAGAAACTAAAACACAAACTTGATAGCTTAATGAGAAAAAAATGCTAAATCTGATCAAAGTACCGTGCTTTTCCAGGTGGCGCAAACTCTGCATGTGTTAACTCGTTAACTTGTCTGTATGATGAATATATTTTTTTCTTACTTTATTCTCTTCATACCATGTGCTGTTTGATAAAGCACACTCGGTGCATAAACATTTGCTATCATACGTAAGCTGTATGATAGCTATCACTCTGAATGTACGAGTATGTACGTGTAAGCGCGCTAGCAGTTAGAAAACAAGTAATATTACATTTAAATATCATAACGCAAAGAACACTTGGAAATAAAGGAAATTTATGAAATTATTTAATTTCTGTAGGGTGTGCGGAAAACGCATGCGGCTCTTATAAGAAAATTCACTGTTCAATCGTCATTGTACCAAATCTCAGGTTGCAGTATAAATGGTTCTCACGATATACTCAAAAATCCATTAGAGTAGTATGGGATGTGCCAAACCAATC
Source organism: Palloptera scutellata (assembly GCA_958295655.1). Lineage (NCBI taxonomy): Eukaryota > Metazoa > Arthropoda > Insecta > Diptera > Pallopteridae > Palloptera > Palloptera scutellata. The sequence continues at coordinate 98,465,597 of OY282450.1, forward strand.
GACAAATTCAACCTTCATATCCGTTTAAACCTAATACGTCAGCTATACATATATCAATTTCCGAAAGTGTTATCTTAATCGGAAGTGCTGTATGTATACTATATAGTATGTATATACATATATGTATATAGGACTTTAATTACAATTTAAATTTATAAATTGAAATTGCAAATGAAAACATAAGTGCAATTAAAAATGCATAATTTTTAGGCGTGACTTTCTGTACCAACCTCTTCCTAAATCCACAGCTCATCAACATATTACAATTTTGTTTATTGTTGACCAATTGGTTTTTGAATATTTAACCTGCAACACTCGTAGGTAGGGCGGGAGGACGGAAGGAAGCAAATAATATTTGCTTTGAATTGCATATAAAATATAAACATACTCGCAAAATAAAAGTAAAATATTCCACTTATTTACACACCAAACATAAACATATGTAAGTATGTAACTACATACAAACATACTCGTATATACAAACATATATACTTAGTTATGTATTAGCGAAGTCAACTCCGCGACCCCGAGATGTCGGGATACCGGAATTTCGGAAACTTTAAACTTAGGGAGTAAATGGCCGAGAGCTTTGCGTCTCCGGACGAGGGGGGGAAGTTTTAAGTTTATAAATGAGGCAATATTCATTTAAAATTGTTCGCCCTTTTTTGTATATTCAAACTCATATTCTACATGTACTCGTACGTAATACTGCAGTTAAAAAAAATAAGTGAGTTACTAAATATTGTGGATGCCAATTTTTTTATAAATATTTAATTCTGAAAATTTCGAGACCTGAAACGTTTTTAGGGATTATCATACCTAGTATGTTTGTATGTATGGACATACATTATGTAAACAAATTGATTTTTCAGTTCATTAATATTTAAGCATAGGCACTTCCGTATTTGCTTTTCTCTAATGTACCTACATGCATACTCGTACATCTGTATATAAGTTTTTGAGTTATATTACGAATTAGATGTCCTTTAAAATATATAATACGTATATATGTACGTACTCTTTAAACAGTACATATGTATTCTCTATTTCTTACTTTACTTTTATATTTGTACATGAATGGAAGGGACCTACAGTTTAATGCCAAATCCGAACGGCGAAGTGAAAAGCTTTTCATAGCAATTTTTACTCTTGTAGGTTTGCCATTGCCTGCCAAAAGGTGGTGCCGTGTAGAAAATTTTTTTTTTTCTACTTTTTGATTTTGTCTATGCCGATATTCGAATCCCGGACACTCTGCGTAGCAGTCCAATGCACTACCACTACGCCACAGCGACCACTCTCTATATCAGGTTTGCTCTTATATACTTCATCTTCTTCTGATTGTGGTTTTTTATGTAATAAAGTCACGACCTCTTTAGTCCCTATTTTGTCATATGCTTTGTTTAATCTTATTATTTATTTTTTATTGTAAAATAAAGACTGATAAATAAGTTTCCTAACACATAATTTTAGTTTTATTGTATTCAAAATGCTTCGTAGACACTTAAAATTTCTCGTATGTGTATGAACCATCCGCAATCATGTCAATGATGTTCACAGTGAGTGAGATTACTGCATTGGCGTCGTAAATCATATGAGTTGACACTGAGAAAGCTGACGTCAACGTCTCTCCTTGTATTGCAAATATTTGTCCGATCTTTATACTGTAAATTTAGTTTAATTATTGAATATCATCAACTAATAATAGTGTAATATATGTAATTGTGTTTGTTCCTTTCGAACAGTGAGACGCCCTACAGAAAAATGTTTACTTCTTCAGAACGTTTGCCTTTAAATTTATAACGATTTTTGTTTGATATGTGAAATTTAAAGAGAAACTGATGGAACATAATCTTTCGTACGGTACTTTTGATAGAGGGCGCTGCCCATCATTTGCGTGTATTCACATATGCATCCCCATTTTTTTCATACTTGATTGATAGAGGGCACTATCCATCATTTACGCGACAATTTTCCCCGGTGCAAATATAAAAAAGATTCTAAAGAAGTAAACTTAAAAAAATAACAGACGTTTAATAATTTAACTCACTTTTAGGGAGACGCCTTTTTACGAATAAAAATGCATTTATACAATGTATTTTGCAACTGAGCCAATATTTTTAAAATTTTGTTTCTATTGAGAACTACTTAAAACTGAATATCGATGAAGGTGTTAATGGTAAGTAAACAAAAATGCATTAAAAATTATCAGAGAATTTCATATTTGAAAAATTACATTTTTAACTCACCTATTTTAAAACAAAAAAACATTTTTGAAATTGAACTTTGATACGACATTGAAAAAATTGCACCAAATGCACCAAATGCACCACATACGATAATCATTTCCTGGTATAAGAACTTATTTTGAGCATTAATAATCGGAATCGATTTTCTTCTTTTGTTGAACAAATCTTGCTTTTTAGACAAATACCGACTTAAAAATTTCGAATGAAAAATTCAAATTAAACAAAAGTGCTATGTGTAGAGAACAGACGTTAACTGCAGCAATGTAGGGGATGGCTGTGTTATATTTGATTAACAAACTCACTAACACTTTCTCGCTCTAGAAAGCAGCATCTGTCACCAATTCCATCGAACTTCTCTTCAGCCATTCATCAACTAAATGGTGGATGCAATCCTGTTCTTCTTACTGTTTTTTTTTTTTGCTGAGGGATAGCACTAAAAAAAATTATCAGCATCCTCATCGAGATAAGAATTTTCTTTGTCTTACTGATCTGGGCAATATTATACTTCTCTAACCATATGAGCCAAAACTTGGTATGGAAGGCAGCAGCTAGCAGACATTCCCAGCAGCTAGCAAACATTATAGCTAACGTACTTGAGTTAACGGAAGATATTTAACGGAAGTTAGTCAAAACGTTGATGGTTTTCAAAATAAACGTAAAAGTTAATCCTTAACCAAAAATTTAACACCGTTAATTAACGATTAACGGATTAACGGGAAGTTTCACCCAGAGTGAGCTATGAAGCACCCAAAGATAAATTTATATCAGCTACTGAAAATTCTAATAACAATATTAGCAGAGATACAAACCCAGATTCAGATGACATTGAAAGTGGGCTGAAAATAGCAACTACATAGTAGTTGCATAATTATTTCTTTTCTTTATGCTTAACAATTTGCATCTAGAAAGTAAAGTATCTTTATACATAATTATTTATACTACTTATATGTTTACATATTAACACCTAATACTATATTTTTTGTAGATGTATGTATATATTCTTTAGAGAATACCATTTTTTGAGTTAATTTACCTTGTCTTTTAATAACTTTTGAATAAAATGTTAATATTAGTATACAAATTAACACGATCAGCAGGTAGTTGCTAAGCCCAGCACGTATAGCGGGCATAGCAATGGTGCACCATCAGCAGTTCTTGCGGATGTCGCACCGCAACACCTGCAGCCTTGGCTTTCGCTGACAGGAATGTTGAGGGCATTGCTCCAATACGCCGGTCTTTTCACCGATAGAAAATTGCCTATCGACACAATATCCTTATGTTCTCCAAAACGTTTGAGAATTCTCTTCTTCAACTTGAACAATATTTTAAAAGCATATTGAAAATTTGTTGCGTTCAATTTGACTGAAATGATTGTAAACCAAGCAGTAACTTTTTACAAAATGTTTCCTAAGTAAAATCATTTATGACATAATTAACACCCAAAAACTAAAATATTTTACAACCTCTTCACACTAAACAAGAGCGCAGCCCGAATATAATTACGAAATTTTATATTAATAACTTATAATATTGGGGTAATAAGCCTAAAGGGCTGAAGAGGATAAAATGCCACAGCTACAAGAGCTTTAGCAACGAACAAAAAATGTATAGGTAGTTTTAACCATGCCAGTTTATAGAAAAAAATATTAAATATACATACATACATAATATTTAAAAAATGTATTTCCATTTATTTTTATAAGTTGAATGGCTTCTATTCTAAACACTTTCTTTAAGTTTTATCAGCGTAATCAAATTATAAATTTGCTTGTCCACCATTTTTGCATGTGTCGACGCTCAAAAAATTAAGTTGAGTCAACTATCGCGGCAACTGCAGCTGCTACATATTCTGTTCACTAGCAATATTTTCATTCCATTTTAACTTTTGACAGTGTATACTACAGCTACACCACACTGTTCACCGCTTAATGCTCCATACACATTCACGACGACAGCTAATCGATCAGATGACGTCCAATTGCCGTCGGCTTCAATGCCGCCGTGTATTACGTGTAGCCACTTGAATACAATGCAGCACCGACAGCAGCAGCACAAACGCAAGCAGATATCTTCACTCTCCTTGTTCTACCTCTTGTTGCTTATCAAATTAGAAATAAATTTAAATTGGCGACAGCCACAATTGTGGTCGGGGGTCACGTTGTCGTGTCGTCGCCAAAATAATCGTCTCCATAAGAAAGAGTACTTTAATGTATGGAGTATAAAAAAACACAAAGGAAAAACCAAATACTAATCTATTGGGGGATGCTTGTAAAAGCAGCGTCTACTTTTGCCCGTCGTTTTTTTTTTGGCGCAATAACAGTGTGCGGCTATTGCACAAAAATTGACAAATACCTGACGGTATGTGTTTGTAGGAATACACGGTAAAGAGCGATAATGAATTGATAATGAATGAACACATTGGCTCGTATGTGTGTGTGTTGGTTTACCGCCAACGAAAAAAAAAACGGAGACGGTTGTTATTTAGTCTAGAACAAAGTAAACAAAAACAGAAAAGGTTTGAACACCCAATTTGCTAATATGTATATACATACATAAATTGATATGTTGTTCCCAAAGTCAAAAGTAATTAATTGTGCACAAAATTCACATGCACATACACACACTCACATATAGCGCATATTTGTACAATAAATTTTATTTAATTGCCCTTTTTTGCAATTGCATAATTTTCCCATAAATCAATTACAAAATTTAATTAAACAAGTTTTTTGTCAATTTACGCTCGTACAAATAAAAACCTACATATTTTTTTTGTACATACATGTATGTACATATGTATGTATATGTACATAGTATGCTGCAAATGCAATGCATTTCAAAATGGATTACTTGCATTTTTAAGTTTATAAGTTTATATAGTTATATGCATTCGAATATGTAGAGTCCAACCGACTGATTGGTATTTGAATCGCACAATATCGGCCGAAAATTTGTTTTTGTGATATATGTATATACATACATATTATATTATATTTGTATCTACATATTTCGAATGAAAGAGTGTAAAACATGCTTATGTACATATACATACATATGAACATAACGACTTCGGTGAATACAACTAATCGAGAAAGTTGCGAAAACTGTGGTAGTTCGGCTTCGGCATTCATATTTCCACACACCGATACAAGTTTATACTTTGTTTGCTTTATCAAAACTAGAGATGTAAAAAGACCGAAAGTTATCGGTCTGGATGGTAAATGAAACCTTGAAACTACCGATAACTTTCATTGTTATCGTTTTTGTTGTATTTTTCTAGAATGTAACTCATCGGTTTATTTCATTTTTACAGTTATTGTTGTTAAAAACTGTAACGAGCAAACGCTTGAAGCAGTGCTTTTTTGTGATATTTGCTGTTTCTCTCTATTATTTTTCTCCATTAGCACTTACCAGTAGTGTAGCTTTATTAGCTAAATTTATTGCTTTTCGAAAAAAGTGATTTAGCGCTCAGCGGGGTTTTTAGAGCGTTCTTCCAATTTAAAAGACACTACGTATATGATTTCATTTCCTTACTTTTTAAAAAGCAGTTGTGTTTACATTAACAATTCCTTTTAGTTCAAACATTATAGCTTAAACTAAACATAATATAAAATTAGAAGCAGAAAAGGCGCATGTAGAGATAGATTGTTTTGTCAAAAAGCCACAGATTTTAATATCTAAGTTATAAATGTATATTTCTGTGTGAAAATTAAGATTGTTGTTGTTGGGTGCAGTTCCAAAGCACAGTTCGCTCCAATTAGTTGCGGATTTTGCAAAATTAAAAACTTTAATAATACATCCAAATAAATATTTTTTTTTTTATATATCGGGAGTTTTTTTAAATTCGGAGAACTTTAAATTGGCAACACTGTTTTCTGTTACAGCCGATTAGACAGTTGTCGGTTGTTTTAAAGGTAGTTTAGTTTAGTTTACTCGTATAGCACAATATCTATGACTTGTGTCGTTGAAACGAATCTTAAGACTAACTTATATCTCAATTTTGATATGTTTATATACTGATCGCAGATCAGTTTCTTTATCTTCGTTTACTTCTTCAGTATACATTATACATATATTATGCCTAGACAAACAAACAGAACATATTTACTAATATCCTGATCAGTTTCTTTATCTTAGTTTGTTCTTCAGTACACATTATACATATATTATGCCAACACAGACAAACAGAACATATTTACAAATATCCTGATCTCGGTTTCTTTATCTTAGCTTGTTTTGTTTGTTCTTCAGTACACATTATAAATATGTTATGCCAACACAAACAAACAGAAAATATTTACAATATCCTGATCAGTTTCTTTATCTTAGTTTGTTTGTTTAGTATACATATGTTATCAACATATTTATAAAACTATAAGCATACTTCCTTATCTTTGGAAAGCCCAACTAAATATTTATTTAGGATGAGTACATCCTGTTTGCCTTATGTATAATTTATAAGTAATATAAAAATGATCAGAAGCAATAGTCAAAATTGTGATTATTTCTAATCTCAATTTTGTTAATTGCCGTTGACGTAACTCACGCGATACAAAATAATTTAAAGAAAGAAACATTTGATGAACGATTATTTAATTAATTAGTTACCTGTTAACTGGCCATCTCGTTCGTACGATTTGACGCCATTAAATTATTTTCTTTGGGGATATGTAAAGTCGCATGTTTACGCCGATAAACCAGAAACAATTGAACACTTGGAAGCCAACATTCAACGCATTATTGCCGAAATACAGCCTGATTTATTGCGAAGAGTGTATGTAATTGGACCAGATTATGACATGTATGTGAGGGGGCAACATTCCCGAAATCATATTTAATTAGTTTTAAAAAATTATCTTTAAAATAAAGCCAATTTTATGGATATTAAAAACAATTTTCTGTTTTATTTCAATTTAAAGTTCTCCGCCTTTAAACAAAACACCCGGTATAAAAAACTAGCTGGGCTTTGCCAAGCTTCGCTGTCTTGCAATAGCAATCTACTTTGGTGACATATTAGCTTCATAAACGCAAGCTCTTACGCATTGTCTTATGTTAGCAAAAAAAAAAATTATTTGGAATCTATAAAAAAAATAATAGTCCGCCAAGGGAGATTTAAACACTTCTTTTTATCTCACTCACTATGATCTATTATTGATAATATGCATAACACGTTATATCAACAACAATAAATTGAACAGAGAAAGTGCGATAGAGACGAATGAAAAATAATATATAGCATGCTTACCTTATTATTTAAAGTTATTAAAGTTATTAAGTAGTTTGTTTAATTGGGGGCTTATTAGGTTACTTTATTTCTAATGTATCTTTATTTTATTTTAGTAAATCTTTATCTAATTATTTAATTTTTAATTCCACGAAACAAAAAATATCAAGGCTAGATTTTATATATTACATTTTTGTTTAATACTTAAATAAGGAAACAAATGTAAAAAAAATATTTTTTTTTAATTTTAGACGATTTTTAAAATAATTAAATGGCACACTGATTATCAGTTATTACCTATAATTACAGTTTTTCAAGCTGTCTTTTAATTGTATCGAAAATTACAAAAGATAACACATCGACAGTCAGCCATTTTCGGTCACATTTGTAATCAAAACTAATCTGCCAAATATGGTATCTAACTTACAGTACATTATGGACTCTTTGTTTTCATTTTGCAGCTATTTACTCCCGTCCAACATTTTACCAGAAAGTGAACAAGTTCTCAGTACAATACTTTATATTTTTAAGATAATTTTTCCATGAAAATATTTATATATGTGCACAAAAAGTCCAAAAATTTAGAAAAACCGACATAATTTATATCAAACCAGCAAACATTAAACCTCCTACAGACTTCAATATGATACCCATTAAGAAGGTAAGGACTTTTAAATAGCCGTCTAAAATATTATTTAAGGGGTAAATGAGGGCACCTTTTAATAGCATATATCGGAGGGTTTTAGGACAGTGTTATGACTTTTAAATGTTTGCATCGAGGCCGTATTTAGAGTGGGCAATTTTGTGGTCCTTTCTGCCCGTCCATTCATACGAGTATCGTGGTCATCATAGAAAACCCCCAATAGGGTTTTGTTTAGGAAATTGTTAATTTTCATTTGCTTTTGGTTTCATCCCATTTCATATGTACATATGTAAGTAAATAAATTAAATAAAATAAATCCCTGTGTCTTGTCTTTCCAACGGAGATTAGATTAAGCATATTCCTCCACCGTGGAGCGCCTTCTTCCATTCGCTCAACATGACCCAGCCTGCGAAGCCACTGGATTTTTATGTACTAGACTAAGTCGTGCATCATATTCGATACACGTCGCCCAGCATATTGGACCATAAATCTTACGGAGTATCTTCCTTTCGAACTCTCCTAACAGCCTCTCATTATTGGTAGTCAACGTCCAATCATGTCAATATCATCAGCGTATGCTAGCAGCAGAACACTCTTGTAGAAGATAATGCCAGAAATGTCGATGTTCACAGATGTTCACCAACGAACTACCAAACGCGCAACGGCGACTACTGCGCCAAATCCTGGAAAATACCCGAGAGAAATCGACACCCAGCATCTGTTCGTCGATCACTTTTACGCCGCAATGTCTGATTTTAGTATCCCTCTAAAGCTCATTCATCTTTACAAAATGACACTTAACGATACCACCAGCACAGTGAAAATTGGTACAGTCCCCTCCGCGCCATTTGATACCATAAGAGGTTTCAGACAAGGTGATTCCTATCGTGGAAGTTCTTTACAAGAGCAAAAATTGCCTAAGAAAAGCTTTTCACTTTGCCGTTCGGATTCGGCATATAACTGTAGGTCCCTTCCCTTCATGTACAAAAATATACCCCGCACAACATTAAAAGAAAAAGAATAGGTTTCCAGTAACTAAAAACTAGTTGTATGGGAGGTGTCGCGCTCACTTATCCAGAAAATTCAAAATTCTGCCAAATACCTACTACTAATATACACATCTCTTTACTATTATGCCCCAGTTATATCATTTAAAGTATGATATTTTTATGGAAGATGTCACCCATATATTTCCATTAATAAACCGCCGTCGCATTCAAACTATAACTGCGCTCCTAAAATTGGTTAGTGGGCCAAATTACTTTTATTAAGGACAAAGTACCCATACATCTGTGTGTATATGTATGTAGGTAAGTATGTACATATATATTATATGTATGTGCATATAAATATATGTATGTACGTAAATTTTATTGAAATTGAACTTGGATTTAGAGAAAAAATTTCAAAAACTAAGTTCGGTAGCAAGCGAGAAAGATTAGTTGTATTTGTGCTGATAGTGAAATTACTTGATACACGTGGAAAATAAATATATATATATACAATGTACATACTCGTATGTAAGTGGAACAAAATTGTAAGTAAATACTGAGTAATAATGTTGTTCATTTGCGGATCTATCATATTGTGAACTTCGTAAACTGTTTCTGTTATTTTGTTGTTTTAGTTGGCAGTCCAAAGACACACTTAGGCTAGAACGGCCCGTTGTAATACCACATGGTTGCACCTACCCCAAACTCACGGGTGAAATTCCAGTGCTTTATCCATTAGACTTTTGAGGACGTCACTGATAATCGTACACTGTTGGCTTCTATAAAAATTAGTAAGGAACAATTTGCAATATAAATAAGTTTTACCAATGTACTGTTTGTTTTACGAGTATATTAAAGTTATAAAACAGCTTTTACGAGTACTGTGTTAACCAATTGTAAATGCTCAATAGATTTTAAAACCATATGTTCTTCTCCCTGTAACTCTACTTGTATGTTCTTTCCTCCACTCTTTTTTTCTTTTGCACAGGTGTTGATGTAATTTATGACTGCGCACTTAAATTCATTTGCCAAGGTAATACGCACATACACATTTGCATGAAATTTTATATGTTTGTGCGTAGATATAAGATAATAAAATGTTTTATGTTTTTGGCCCTGCGATCAGTAGATTAGGTCATTGGGAGTCTAGCTTCATAAAATGTTTTTCGATTTCGAACACCACTTGCGTGCTGGATGGTGTATGGTATATTTTTTTTTGCAAATATTAAAAAAAAAATTGTATTTTTGGAAAAAAAAAAAATTTGTGTTTTTGGGGAAAAAAAATTTATATAGGTAATCATACAAACATTTGTACATATTATAACTAAGTGATCCAAAAATGCATTCTAAACATAAAATGCTTTCACGTCGTTGGTATTGTTGCCGCTCAAAATTCACAAAGAGTACGTATTACCAAGATTTCATGTAAAAAATTTGTATGTATATAATATTTTATTATTTTAGGTAATACAATTAAACGTATTTTTATACTTCATTTTTCGACACCTATAGTTCTTTCGAAATTCCGAAATTAGAATGCAAAATAGGCTATACTTTATTTGGAGGTGGCACCTTCCATTCAAACTACATAAATATGGAAGTATGTATGTACTAAAAACGACGTACATAAATGTATGTAGTTCGGAAGACAATGACAGCTTACAAGCGAAGGCCTTATGTTAGTAGTAATTAAATGTGGTCGCGCCGGTAAATTGGGCACCTCCCACACAAACAAAATACTTTGTAAAGCAACGCGCGGTGATTCTCTGCGATACTTGTATTTTGTTTTTGGACACAACTTACTTACTACTTACTTATCTGGCACTACAACCGATGATCCGTCTTGGCCGCCTCTATAAAGCTTCGCCAGGCGCCTCTGCTATGCTCGCGCTGGCGTTAGTTGATAAGGCTAAGTGCAGTCAGGTCGCCCTGTACCTGGTCTTTCCAACGGAGATTAGGACGTCCTCTTCTGAATGTTCCTCCTCCGTGGCTCAAATAAAACACCTTTTTAGCCGGACAGCTCATACAGACTTATTTTATTTTCGAACCTCGTTCCTGTCCCGTAACATTTCGATATCATTGAACTCGCGTCTTTCTGCATCTCTTTTCTCCTCCCTCCTCAACTCTCTGCTGGGTGGCTCTGCAAACAGCGTTTTCCGCTTTCGCGATTTGCTACACACACACACGTGTGCAGACCTTGGCTGCAACCAAGTTGTGATCTAAGTCGATATTTGCACCACGTATTGTGCGTACGTCTAGTACATTGGAAGCGAGCCACAATAGATGACACAGTCTCTTCCCAACCGCAAATCCAACACCAAATTCGTGTCTCGGGCCATGTCAGCTATAGTACATACCACAGGATACTCTTCTGGATCAACCCTGTCCCGTCCATCACATTTCCTCTATAGTGGTGATGTCAGCTCTATATCGTCCGACGCACAATCATTCATTCAAGACCACAGAGAAGCCCGCCGCTCACATGAGTAAGCTCACTGACGGATGTCAGATCGCTATCCAGGGGACCACGAGGAGGCTGTCTGTCGACTTGAAGTATAGAAGCGCAAGGATCGAACATAGACGCACCTGCATCTGTCACGAACTTAACCTTGTATTCTACGTCCCAGGCGTAAATAAAAAGTTTTATAAATACGGCGTTAATTTCTTTCAGGCTATTACGGAGTCTGTGTCAAGTTTAGTTGAGTTGGAGTTATCAAGTCCACGAACACACTGACAATCAAAATTACATATTTCGGTTCTGCACAACGTTCCAAACATTAGATTTAACCTCACTGTTCAACAACAATGAAGTAAGTTTAAAAATTAAAATGTAAGATAGAAAATATGCAAAGTTAAGAAATATTTTTATGAACAAAATTTTATGATTGGCAAGAAAAATATTAAATAAAAATGTAATTCAAAAGAATTGTAATGCAATATTTTTTACATTTTAAAGCGCGTTCAAGTATTTCACAATTATTGTTTTTTAGCTGAAAAACTTTTTTCCAATCAAAAATGAAAAACGTGAACATACTATACATTTTATATGAATAAAAATAAGCTGGAATTGCGCTGATGAAGAGTATACCTATAGTAATGTCAAGGATGTAGAACAGTTTGCTGAAGGTAAGTCCAAAGCAAATTCATTTCTGTAACTGAAAAATTTGAAAATGGAGAGGAGAAAAGGAAAGCAAAAGATAAAATAAATAACGTAAAAATAAGTTTTGATAAAGTTTCAATTGGCTGATAAAGCGGAAACGGAAACCACCACCACAAGAAAAATTGCAATGGCGGCGCACAGAGTCCTCAGCCCCATAATGATCCCCTATCCATATTGCACTTGCTTTCCTTAAAAGGAATACAGTACCTACAGTAATCCCTGGTTAATTGAACCAAATTACTCGTTTAAATGCATTCCCCGGTGAATTGAAGCATAAGTTGTACATTTTCAGAGATACAATTAAGCGAGATTTATTGTAGCGGTGGATCATCGACCTCCGTGGGTGAGTGTGTGTACATATATGTGTAAATAATTTGATGTGGAAACTATAAAATGATAAGATAAAATATATATACATTGTATTTTCGACTTCAATATGACCAGTTTCGATAACAGCGTTAGCAAGCGGCCGGTAAGTTTTGTTCGACATGAAGCATAAGATTAATTTAAAAATTTATATGATATGTGTGGGTTTCTTCTTCGAATAACACTTTTTCGTTTTTTATATTTCTTTTAATGTTGTAATTACCAACGACATTTCATATTTGTCTGATGGATCCATTAAACATTCTACATATATTATTACATAATAATACTAGCCCTATTCACGATGAGATGAATTTGGTCTTCTATGGTATATTTTTGATAAATTTGATGTTTATTCACACATTTTGTGTCAACTTTTTCACAAATACACAATACAAGACAATGGTAAATATAGGTACATACTATGTAATATCGTGAATGGGGCTATTATATTGATCTCGATGAGTACTCGTTATTTTACATGCACATATGTGAATTTATTATTATTTTTGACATCAAATTCATACATTCTGAATTTAAGCTCACATGCATACGAATTAATGCATTTAATAAATTAAAATATACAACAAAAAAACCAAATAATCAAAAACGAACAACATCATGAATGTACATATGTACTACATCTACCTAATGTTACCAGCGCAAATTCTGGATTCTTCTTTTTTTTGGATTTATTCAACACACAGGGTGCACCACTATGAATGCAGAGCATTGTGTTGATTGGAAGGAAGATTGATAGGTGGGAGGAAGAAGGAGGGATAGACAGCCATTGTGGCATCTATCTCGGTCTTAAGCCTTTACCACAATGAACTTCAGTTTATCAATGTCGACTATGCGTGCGTGTTATATTTGTACCTGAATGTAAGGACCTAGAGTTTTATGCCGAGTCCGAACGGCGAAGTGAAAAGCTTTTTCATAGGCAATTTTTACTGTTTTAGGTTTGCCATTGGCTGCCAAGAGGTGGTACCGTGTAGAAAAATTCTTTTTTACTTTTTGGTTTTGCCTGTGCCGAGATTCGAACCCCGGACACTCTGCGTAACAGTCCAACGCACTATCACTACGCTACAGGGATTATCCGTTATTCGGAATACACCACAGTAGATACATATGTATTTCGATATAAGTCTGTACATATCGTTCGTTTGCAGCAAGCCTAACATTCAACGGGAATGCAAAAAGGTGTGTAGGGCATATAAAGTTCGGCCCGAACTTTGCTTTCGGGATTTTTTATGATTGCTTCATTTTAATTTCAAACTTTTTTCTGTTATTTAGCTACTATTACATGTGCATACTATAGCTCTGTTTTATGGTAATCGCAAAATTGTTTAACATGTACGAATAAAACGACAAAATTGTAAAATCTCTTCGTCGTTGCCATTCACAAGAAACTGCTCAGTACAGTTTCCCGATACCAAAACTGCTAAGATAATTAGTTTTAAACTGCTTAATATGTACAATACACAAATAATTTTTTAACATAAGGCAATATGCTTTACAAATTTACATTTTTACAAATTTGCTATTTATCAAGTGAGCACAAAAAGAAAAATCCTTAGATCAATTCGGGCACGGCCGAACTTTATATATCCTAAACAACTTTATCACTGAATCACTAAGTATGTATATAACATTTTGCATGGGCAGTAGACGTGCCCAATGATGATAATTTTCGCAATAGCTATTTTTGAGGTTAACCGTTAACCACCGTTACACGATTAAAACCAATATCCGCTGCACAAAGTGTGTGCCGATTTAGCTATGTCCACCTGTTCATCTGTTTGTGGACACGATAAGGAAGAGGTTAAGTTCTGAAATGGGTAAAATCGGTCAAGGGGGCGTCGTACCTCACATACAAGTGAAGTGTTCAACGTGTGATATTGAAAGAAATTCTGAAGCTATATAAGTTCATATCATTGAAATAGTCTCTAAAACAACTGTTCCAAAAATTGTTAACATTAGTCAAAAGCAACGCTTACTTCCAATAAAAGTGAAATATCAAAGGAAATAGTGAAGCAAATTGGACCGAATTTGGAATACAGAATTAAAATAACTTCAAAAATAGCAAAAATTACAAACACAAAAATTTAATTTGTTTCTTACATTACTGTTTAATCTAATTCTTTCTATTACTCTCTAGATATATACTGCAGAAAAGAATGGCAACAACTTCTCATACCATCACGCAAAACAATTTTATTTTAATTTTAAAGTTGCATATAGAGGATGCTTCTTCTTCAGTTGGTGCAGCTTCTTATTCCAGAGAATAGATCGGCTTAATACCATCAGTCAACAGCAACGCAATATTTAATTCTGCGCTCATGTGGGCGCAGCTGTTCAGTAAATAAATCAAATGAGCTTATTAACATTTCATATTTTATGCGGCACACTTACATATTTATTGCTCCTGCCACAGTTTGCTACCATTCAAGTTAAGAAGCTACAAGCCAAATTCATGATTGATCACATTCGATAAATTGCACGTTTTTGGGATTTGACGACGCCATGATTGCTTTCACCAACGCCACGAATGCCACAATCATCCACACTTCTGAAGGTCGTAAAGAATAAACACCTGCAGAAAGAAGAAATAAAACAAAAATTTTGATCGTTCAAAAAGAAATTGCTGGTAAAGCATTAACTTTGAAGACTTTGTGCTTACTTTATGAAATATGTGTTCTGCAAAAACTGAACTGGGGTTCAGGTGAGGATAATTTCCTGCTGCGCTTTGGGTTTCACCTTCTTGCAGAGGTGAAGTCGCACACATCCTTGCGCAAATATACATATACCACATTAAACACTTGCAATTACAAATTACAAATTACAACAACGAGAAGGACCAAATTTCATGTAAATTTGCAGTTAATAATTTGGAAAAACTACATACATACATATGTACAGTTTATACGGGTTAAGAATAAAACTGAATTAGGTGCGCACATTATTTGCACGAATACTGACATAATTATCCACTGCTACCATTGCCGTTACTGATTACATGCACACACTGAGGCTAAGCTACGCACATAATAACTATAGATACACTCACTCAGCCACTTACATCCTTCGCGTGAGTTCTACCAATTTAAATTTTCACAAAAGCGATGAAGCTAAGAACTAACAGTCTAAGCAATTCTCTTTATTGCCTGCCCCACCAAAACGGCGACAAGGAACACGGATTTTGTTTGTGCAGTTTTTATTGTAATTTTTACTGATTTGGTTTTTGTTGTTTTCGCTAACTTTTAACGATTCGCCACTTAGTAAATGTAATCAACAAACATAAGTGAATTATTTCAGATGGCAACAGAGCAACAGAGCAACAGCGACAACGCAATATTGTAAAAACACAACTATATTATTTTTATAAAATTTTTTTTTTTAATTTTGGAAGCCCATATTAATCGGAGGCAAATAGGCAAATGCCTAATCTACCTACAGGTAAATCGGAGGCAAATAGCAATATACCGCCGCTGGCGTGTGGCATGGCGCACCGTTTTGTTAAAACCAGTAACCGTCCAGACATTTTTCACATATTTGAGCGCAAACATAATTAGCTAACATTCACCAATATCGATTCACATCGACTCTGAAGAAAAATGGCCCAATGTTGGTTTGGCGCATGGATCTCGTGTGGATTCTCCGTTCTCCAAATGCAACAATTTTGCTTGTTAACGGCGCCAGAGAGTGTGAAATGCACCTCGTCGGTAATCAAAATTTCCTTCCAAAAATCAGGTTCAGCGTCAACCATTCGAGCAATTCCAAGCGACGTGGAACGATATAAAAGACAGAGCAGCCTGTATATATAATATTGTTGTCTTGCTAGGAGACACAACTACCTGGTAATAGAAAAATCGATACTATGAACTTATTTTGTATACATTGTAGATACTAACAAATTGCCGTTCATTTTACCTTCCCTGCTTGTTCTGCTCGAAAACTTCAACGACTTGAAATCATAAATCAACTTCTTAGATACTACTAGCCTTAAAAACCCTCCTCTGGAACCATAAGAAGCCATACTTATACAATTTTCAAACACGTTAGAAAACTTGAGCACGTTTTTAAATTTTATTTTTCTTTTATTGCTGTTGTTGTATGCTGCTTTCATTTATCGTGAACATAAACTTTTTGTGTTTTAATATTACAATGCATTTTTCATGTAAATAACAGCTAAAGTCGACTTAGGAACAACAAAAACTTATTGTATATTTTTCATTATAAATCCCAAAATATTGAAAGCTCCTAATTATTATTGGAGTTTAATTAATAAAAAACTATAAGAATTGCTAATTTGGAAGCATTTTTCAAAAACTCTCAACATTTTGGGATTGACAATGAAAAATATGCAATAAGTTTTTATTTTTCAGAAGTCAACTTTAGCTGTTATTCCTGGCCCATTCAGTTTTGTATTCCAGATACAAAACTGAATGGGCCAGCACAATCAAGAATATTGTTACAAGGATCTTTCTCTCCTCTCTCTTGTTTTCGATTTCATGGCTCATGGCAACACAACCAGCCATTTTCACAGAAAATCAATTCCATAAAATTAATAAACATAGGCAAGCATACTAGGTTGCACTAATGCAAAATAAATTATCATAAATACGAGTATATTTTTGACTATAAATTGGCTATTTATAATTTCAAGAAAGGCTTCTGTCCTAAATATGGAGGCTTCTAACATATTTCTATAGTTTCTAGTCAAAACGATTGAAAAGCAAAGCAAATTTAAGCTTCCATTGCTTTGCTGGCTGCAGAAGAACATTAAAGCCAATTCCTGAAAAAGCACACACATATTCATACAAACTGTATTTTAGTCAATTGCCCTATGAATTGATTCCCTGACTTTGGATTTACATATTTTTATTGAACAATTCACTTAAAATGCATGTAAATACTTTTTCATTGACAATATAAAAAGTCTAACATATCATAATAAAATTTTTCGCGATTTATTTGAAAAAATCCGCCAGAACTGGTGAAAACAGCACTGATTTGACAACACTGACTGCAGCAACAATCACAGTCAAACTCTGAATAATTCAGTTATCTGTGTACATCTATCTATATATGGTATATAAAACAAAGTCGTGAAATATATTTGTGTTTCCATAACTGTAGAACGGACCGCCAGATTTGCTTGGAGATTTGTGTTCAACTTTAAGCTACATGTAACAATAGGCGGATTTGGACAATATATTTCAAAATGTTATAACTCTGCTCCCTTTGATTATTTTTTAACTAAACTTGCCACAGAGCTTTATATGTTGGGAGAAGAGTTCCAATCAAATCAATTTTAAGTGGTACGAAGTTCGCCGGGTCAACTAGTATGTATATAAAATCATTAATAACTCAGTGTGCTTTTCTTTTTAATCCATCAAGCAAAATATAATTTTCTTATACATAAATTGTTACGATTAGTTAGTTTCTACTGTATATTTATTCTCAATAAATAAAAAGGTTCGATCACTGAATAAGAAAAATATTGTAACTTTATTTAATTCTTCTTTTTTTTTAATGGCATAACAGTCCTTGGAGGGCCTAAACCGAGCTTTTTGCATTCGCTCATATTATGCGTAATATTTATATTTGTACATGAATGGAAAGAACCTACAGTTTCATGCCGAATCCGAACGGCGATGTGAAAGTAGGTCCCTTCCATTCCTGTACAAAAATAACACTGCGTTTAGTATATGCATTTATATGCTGACAATATTTTTAATTTAAAGTCGCACAAAGAACATAAAACAAATAAACAAGCTCCAAGCAAATTAGGATTAGGATTAGTTTACACGAAAAAATTGATCCCCGGAAAAAGGAATATTTTTCTTCCAAAACAGCAATACTTATTCCAAAATTAATTTGTTCTGTTTTCCTTAAATGTCGTGTTTATAAACATTTAAAACCAAAAATATAATATAACTAGCGGACCCCATACACGTTTCACTGTGCATAATTAAAAAAGTAATTCAAAGCAGTTTAAATTTTTAACGTTCATATTTATTGTAAAACTCTATGGAAAACCACATTTTTAGTTTTCTTATTATCTTGGCAATAAATGAATAATATTGATGGTTTGCCTACACGTGAACAGGCTACGTATAATTGCCCATGAGAAAATACTGGATATTCTAAGTTGATACCACAAATTTCCAAATATTGACCTCGCGCTTTATTAATGGTAATTGCGGATGCAACTCGCACTGGAAATTGTACACGTTTGAATTTGAAAGGCAAATCGGTTGGAATCATCGGAATTCGTGGTATTAACACGTCTTCACCTTTGAATTTTCCAATCAAAATAATTTCTATAATAACATTGACCATCAATTTTTTCATAGCAAGCCTCGTACCATTGCAAAGTTTCGGTTGATTCAAATTACGAAGCATAATAATAGTCGCACCGACTTTCAATTGAAGGTTATGCGGCGGTAGTCCGGGTAATCCAAAGAATTTAAAAATTCTTTAGGATAGTTAACCGCATCTTCTTCATTGGTAGCAGTATCAGGAGACTTATACGAAACCAAAACACCAGGTATTTTGGATTGTATAGCAAAATTTAATTCATTGACATCTTTACTCTTGGCTGCCTAAATGGCTCTTTCGCTTAAACAATTATGATGTTTTTAGTGCTGTACTATGTTGGGAAATACACTGCCAATCAATTCTTAAAAACGTATTAAAAAATATGACAATAAAAATATGAAATAAAAATGCATTCCTTTGGATGTGTTTTCATTTTGAAGTGAACGCGTTGAGGGGTTCAAAAGTTATAGGCATTTTACTCTTGGCAGTGGGCGGATAAATAGCCTATGTCCGTCAGAAAAGAATGTACTTTAACATGAAAGTTGAATTTTTTGAAAAAAAACCTAACCGTTTCCGAGATCATTCATCACACACATAACATATCTTAATTTTTATATATATATAGATTGATTTTTTGAATTTCTGAAAAAATTTCGAACTCTACCTACAACTCTTTTCATTTTTTCTTGTACAGTTGAAGCACTTACTTTCTTGGCTATTTGTTCCATTCTTTGTAAATTCCTTTTCGTTTTTAGCCATGCCTTTTGTTTATTTAAGGTTACGCTTTACCATAGTCCAATAACGCTCAATAGGACGTAAATCTGGGCATTTTGGTGCGTTGCAGATCAGGCCAAAAGAATACTGGTAAAAGACACTTTTACAAGAACTTCTTGATTTAGGGACCCAGTGGTAAAAAAAGTTTCACTTTTTCTTACAAGTAAATATTGCCTGCCAAAGCAACTTTTTTTGAGAAATTTTGACTGTTTTTGCTTTTTGAACTTTTTACGGCCTTGACCTCTAGCTTGAGTTGTGTAAAATTGCTGTCATAATCCATGATGTAGTATTTAAATTTTGTAAGTACATTTTCGTACAGCCTTCTGGCTTCAATTTAATTTTCTTCGCTTCGATCTGAAACATTTAGCACCTTATAAGATTTAAATTTTTTTTTTAATTTTTTGACATAACTTTTTTAAGTTCCAAGTTTGGAAGCAGTACTGCGGACAGATGCATTTGGACATATTTCAAGTGGGCTTTAATTAAACAAGCATAGTTTTTGTACACTTGTCCACATTTTCTGCCGGTTCCTTTAACTCTTTCCACAGAAGGTACTCTTTATATTTTTTAATTGTTCGTTTTACCGTTGCAATGCTCGCACCCATCAGGTTTACAACCTTTTCTTATGTCAATGAAGGATTATCATGTAAAATGTGAAATAATATCATGCAATCTATCAGTACAAATCAGTACCATTTTTATAAAATAATTTATTTTAACGGACAACAAAACAGTACATAAATATATGTGGAGTACCCTGAATTAAATTTTAAGTTCACTCATTTTCCGCTATTGTTCTTTGAACTACTTTTTCTAGTAATGAGCTTATGCATAACAGTTACGCATTCTTGTTCCTGTCGCTCACACGAGTCACATCCCAGCCACAACAACAATTAGAAATACGACCTGCATTCCTTAAACTGTGGGAAAATGCTAACAAAGCAAAACTCAGTACATAACCTAAATTGTAGATAAGCAAATAATAAAGTAAATAAAAATACACTAACACTTTGTAAACAAATATATATGTACAACTACATCTATATTTATATTTGTTCTCTTTATTTCTTCTGTTTTGGATTAATGTAAAAATATTATAAAATAATAAAATCAGTTCTGAAGTTTAACTCAACGTAAACGGTGTTTCTTTTAAATCAGTTGATCAACTTTTAAGTTGGTCACATTTATGGCGCAGTCGGTAGTATCTCTCTCTAGAGTAGGGATCGTAAAAATCGAAACACCATAAACTCACCGACATTTTTTTTTAACGAAGAAAGGAATAAAGCAAAAATAAATATATTGTAAAATATAGAGACAATTGATAAATAAAAAAACAATATCAAAGTGAAGAACAATTATCTGAATGAGTTTTGACAAAAATAAATATCGAGATAAGATATCTGGTATCAGTGACAGCGACGACGACATGACAACTCAAGCCGAAATGAGCATTTTGCTCAACTCAGTTCAGCAACATCAAGCTGAAATCGCTGAACTAAGGAAACAGATAAGCCAAAATCAAGCATTGGCTCAACAAACAGCCCAGCTGGAAAGTATTAATCAACAGCAACAGCTAACATTGGCCCAGCAAGCAGCCCAGCTGGAACAGATGAATCAACAACAGCTGCAGCAAGTAACCGGGCAGCAACCATTAACAAGTCTTAATATGTTCCAGCTTAATTCAGAACAAATACTTAATCACTTCCGACACCTAAAACCCTTTAACCCTTTAGGAAGAGTTAACTCTGATGGAGTTCATCAAATCGGTGGAACACGCAGCAGCACTAAGCAGGAACGAATAATTATTGCAATATGCATTCCAGATCGTTTTAAATGAAAAAAATTCAAGGAACGGCAAAGAGGTGTATTCTACGGCCAGGAAACAAAGTGAATTGGGAAACAACGGAGCTTAAGCTACATTTCAGACCCCGAAAGGATTATGCTGAATTAATAAATGAATACCGAAATAGTAAGGTAGTAAATTTAAGAGAACTCTTTGATATTACACGAGAAACAAATTATCAATTAAATGAACTATATGATTTTGAAATTGATGAAGAGAAACCAATTAATTATACCCCTGAGAATAATGATAGGTATCTCGTGGGGATTGTTATGGAAAAAATGGACAACCTGGTCCGCGGGAATGTGCAAAAAAATTGCACCCTAATCGAAATGTATAACAGATTTGCTTACCTAAAACTTCTTGATGACCAAAGAGCAGTCGATATCGCTCATCGCAAAGTAACGAACTCTTTTAAAAACAGTTATAGGGAAGACATAAGATATAAGACAAATAACAATTTTCGCCAAAATACAAATCTGTATAGGAACAGTAGCTCTAGTAACAAAAACATTAATCAGAATATGGCACAACAAAGTAATGCTTTTATTCCGAATTCTAGTAGAACTTTTAATAATAATAGATATCCAAATAATAATTATAATAGATACCAAACTAATAACAATAACCAGAACCCAAATAACAATAATTCCAATCGATATCCAAACAATAACTTTGCAAACAGCCGCAACCAAAATTATAACAGCACTAATGTTGTCCCAATGGAAGTAGAAAATTTAGAGCAACATGTTCAAAATTTTCACATAGTGCCTCCAATAGCAAATTGCCCATAGTAACTCTTACCATAGATAACCAAAAATTTAAATGCTTGATAGATACAGGTTCCGAAACAAGCATAATTAAACCACAACTCTTTAAAAACTATACCGAAAAAGAACTATTAAATCCATTATTTTATGCAACAATTAACGGTATCAATTCTATAAATTAGGAAATTATTACACCATTTCCCAGAGAATTTCTAAGGAAGGGAACTATAGTATAGAAAGTAATTGCGCTGAATGGTAAAAAATATGACGCTATTATTGGTCAAAACTTCTTACCAGCAATCAAGGCCACCGTAAATGTGGGAAAAAGGCAACTTGAAATAGATCAGACAATAATTCTTTTACGAAATAAATGAAATAACAAACTTAGAATTTAGTGAGGGAGCAATATTTGACAAATTAAACCTAGATCACCTTAATTCGGAGGAAGGAAAAACGTTAACAAATTTATTAAAGGAATATTGGGATATCTTTTATAAAGAAGGAGACAATCTTAGTTTTACGCATGAAATCCAGCATGAAATTATAAGTTCAAGTAATAGTGCTATTTATTCCAAAATTTATCGATACCCCCAAGCCCACGAAAAAGAGATAGAAAAACAAATTTATGAAATGCTTAATGCAGGTAATTATTAAAGAAAGAAACTCCGCATATAATTCGCCTCTTTGGATTGTTCCAAAGAAACCTGATAAATCTGGTCAAAAACGATGGCGAATAGTAATAGACTACCGAAGGCTTAATGATGTAACTATTAGTGACAAATTCCCGATCCCTAATATAGAAAATATATTGGACAAATTGGGAAAGGCACAATATTTTACGACGCTAGACTTAGCGAAGGGTTTCCACCAAATCCTAGTAAAGGATGAAAACCAAAAAAAGACTGCGTTCTCAACTCCGTTTGGATATTATGAATATGTCAGAATGCCTTTCGTACTTAAGAACGCCCCATCAACATTTCAACGGTTGATGAACTCTATTCTCAGGGACTACATAAATAAAATTTGTGTAGTATATCTTGATGATATTCTAATCTTTAGTACGTCTTTAGAACACATATTGAGCATTCGAAAAATTTTAAAAAGACTAAAAGAAGCAAAGCTTAAGATACAGGTTGATAAATGTAGTTTCTTCCTTAATGAAACCGAATATATTGGCCATATTTTAACGCCTGAAGGTGTTAAGCCAAACCAAGCAAAGGTACAAGTTATTCAAAATCTCAAACTACCAACCACCCAGAAACAGATTAAATCTTTTTTGGCAATAACAGGCTTTTATAGAAAATTTATTAAGGATTATGCTAAAATAGCACATCCGTTAACAAAATATTTAAAGAAAAATGCACGAATAAATGCAGACGATCCCAGTTTCATTACAGCTTTTGATAAATTGAAAGAACTAATAACAAATCATTCAATACTTAGATACCCTGATTTTAGCAGGAAATTCCAATTAATTACAGATGCCTGCAATTTTGCAATTAGCGCGGTGTTAATGCAAGACAAACACCCCATATCTTACGCCTCCAGGACATTAAATGTACACGAACAAAATTATTCAACTATTGAAAAGGAGCTCTTGGCTATTGTCTGGGGAGTTAGGTATTTCAGACCATATTTGTTTGGAAAGGAATTTGAGTTGCAGACTGATCATCAGCCAATAAAGTGGCTTCATGCAAAGTACTGTGGTAAAGACATAAATCCACGGTTACAAAGATGGATTGTACAGTTAGGAGAATATAACATAAAAATATACTTTATCAACGGGAAAGATAACAAAATTGCGGATTTCTTGAGTAGGATTAATGTTGAAAGTATGGAAATAAATTTAGTAAATTATATATCGAATAATAATTGCTCAGAAGTTCTCGATAATTCGAGCTCATGTCAAAATATAAATAACATAGAGGAGTGAAGTAAACCAGAAGACTGAATGAGGGTTGAGACTGATCATTCCCAACAGGAAAATTCTGAAGAACATTTTCCAATCTTAGATACTATAGTTAACAGATTTAAATTTCAAATAATACTTGTAGAAAACAAAGAGGTGGATTTCGAAGTTACATTGAAAAACACACGAGTCTACATAGATAAAAATGACTTAAATGATGGTAATGTTAGTGACATCGTAAGATAGTAATTTTTTCTAACCTCAATGATCATGAATTTAACCAATTGCAGCCAATTCTTATTGAAATATTTCCTGACAGGACGACATATAAATTTGTAAAATGTAGCTATTTCGCTAAAGATATGGAAGATGAGGAGCAGCAGGAATCCGGTTAAAAGTAAATTTCACTTAACTGAAACCCCATTAACGATTGACGAAATAGTTCATGTTGATGTTTATGTTAATAGCAAACATTCCTTTATAATTTTATAGTTTCCATTTGGAAGATAGAAACAGCTTAACAATAGTAGAAAAATTAAAACAGTTCATTTCTATTAGAGGAAGGATAAAAAAATTAATTTTCGACAATTAATTCAGATCAAAAAATGTTGAAGAATTTTGTAAAAAAGAGAGCATCCAATATCACATTACTAAACCTAATAGCCACACTGGTAATGCTGATGTAGAAAGACAGATAACAGAAAAAATCTGAGCTGTAAACTTAGAAGATAATCAGCCAATAAGGTTACAAATTTTAAGCGCAATTAGTTTTTATAATAGATCCTACCACTCTACAATTAAATGCACCCCCTCGGATGTTCAAAACCAAAGGGTAGACCATAGTCAAATAAAACAACCTATCGAAGCCAGTAAACAACGTCATATTATTAAAAAAAAGGAATATCGTGAAGATTATACAGAGACAAGAACAACGGGGTTTATTAAAAATTACAAATCACTTCGCCATAAAGAAAAACCAAAATTTAGAAAATATAAATTAGAAAATATTCATACTTCTAATATAAAACGACCGTTAAAATTTTCAGATCCTACTCGTGGTACTAATTCTAATATCTCTGATGACGCAAACCCAAACGCTATTACAAGTTAACCCCATTCATGAAGACTCTGGATATATTGAAATAAAGCTTAAGGAAGTGGAAATAGTCCAACAAGTTAATACAATTATTCATATTATTAATCCCAACGAAATCAACGATATCCTTGATAAAATTAATACTAATATAGAAAATCTCGATATCGCTAATAAAATCTTGTTAATATCGCTGTGGCGTAGTGGTAGTGCGTTGGACTGCTGCGCAGAGTGTCCGGGGTTCGAATCTCGGCACAGGCAAAACAAAAAGTAGAAAATATAATTTTTCTACACGGCACCACCTCTTGTCAGGCAATGGAAAACCTACAAGAGTAAAAATTGCTATGAAAAGCTTTTCACTTCGCCGTTCGGATTCGGCATTAAACTGTAGGTCCCTTCCATTCATGTACAAATATAACACGCACAACATGAGTGGATGCGAAAAGCTCGGCCTAGGCCCTCCATGGGCTGTTGTGCCATTAAAAGTAAAGTAAAGTAAAGTAAAGTAATATCAGAAATCAATGTAATAAAGACAAAAATTAAAACAATAACACCTACTCCAAAAAGAGAAAAAAGAGGATTAATAAATGCAGTCGGATCAGCATACAAATGGCTATTTGGAATGATGGACGATAGAGATGAAATACTAGAACATTTAGGGATCATAGACAAAAACAACCACAATGCCATCGCAACACTTAATGAACAAATAACTGTTAATTCTTATTTTAAAAACTCATTTACAAAAGTAAAGGAAGCAATTGAAGACGATAGAGCCAAAATAACGGAAGCATTTAAAGAAATTAGGACAAGAAATAACGAAATAGTGAAACGATTATTATACATGGACCAACTAACGAAACTTAGAAACCTAGAGTACAAAATAGACCAAATACAGGACAACATTGTCTCAGCGAAACAAAATATAATACATCATAGTATTTTGACGGGCAATGAAATTGAGAAGTTCAATATCGATTTTTATAAACTAAAACTATTGAAGGTTGGAATAATGAACTATAAAGGCGACTCATTAATTATAGCTATACAAGTTCCGAAATCATATATTACTTTAGATCTTAAGCTTGTCACACCTCTTCCAAATAAACATTATCTAGAAATAGAACAAAAATACCAATATATTATACAAGTTAATAATCAATCTTTGTTATACGAAGAAAATATTATTCTTAAACATTTAAAAAAAGTAATAATTGTATTTGGAAAGATGAATGTACCTTTAGATATAATAACAAAACAGAGATAAGAGAACTAGATGAAGACACAGTACTAATAAAGAATGCTTTAGAAGAAAATATTATTCAAAATTGCGATGACAGAAATATAACCATATCAAAAAACTACCTAATTGTTTACTGTGAAATAAAAATTCGAAATGAATCATTTTACAATAGCAAAGAAATAATACATGAGAAATATTTTTATCCAAATAGTAAAAAAATAAATAATACAGAAACTGTATCCATACCATTTAAGAACATTGTAAGCCAACACTTTTTTAATATAAAGCAAATCAAAGAACTAGAATTTTATAAAAATATGTCATATGGAGTAAATTTAACTCTTATAATCACTGTCATTGTAGTTGTCATAATTTTATTCAGTTTTAAAAAAGCCAATGTAAAAATTATTAATAAACATAAAATTGTAGAAAACACGATTCAGGAGAATCTTGAATTAAATGAGGGAGGAGTCACATCCCAGCCACTCACATCCCAGCCACAACAACAATTAGAAATACGACCTGCATTCCTTAAACTGTGGGAAAATGCTAACAAAGCAAAACTCAGTACAGAACCTAAATTGTAGATAAGAAAATAATAAAGTAAATAACAATGCACTAACATTTTGTAAACAAATATATATGTACAACTACATCTATATTTATATTTGTTCTCTTTATTTCTTCTGTTTTGGATTAATGTAAAAATATTCGAAAATAATAAAATCAGTTCTGAAGTATAACTCAACGTAAACGGTGTTTCTTTTAAAACAGTTGATCAACTTTTAAGTTGGTCACATTTCTCATGTAGCTCAGCCTACTTTCATTTTTTGTTAAACTAATCTTAATAAAATTAAATAAGTTCATTTAATAGCAATAAGAGAACGCTACGTTTTTTATTTGATAATTGGAGAACGAGGTAAACAACAACCAATTCCCAAAGTGGTGACCCTTACAACCGACGTGGGACATCGCACATAAGCCTTTTACTGTTTACGAGTGTACTGTTTGATTTTCTTGTCACAAAAACCACACGGTTGCTAGAAATTTTCCACTAACCTCAAAATGGCGAACGCGGATAGCGGAATTTCGTTGCCACAGACAGGCACACAGCCTTCAGCTGATACGTCCTGTAACTGTGCAGGTAACTCCAACGCTAGTATAGCTCAAACCGCTGCAGTCTACGCGCGCTCTCCCATTCCTGTCATGACCAGCTCTAACATTGAAGCTTGGTTTATATCAATGGACTTCTGGTTTACTGCATCTGGGATAACTTCTGACAAACAGAAAGCAGCGACAGTTTTTGCAGCACCCGATCCCACCGTCATTAGCCAGCTAGCCGACGTCATTGCCGCAATGCCCGAGTACGTGTGAGGAAAAATAATCGAGCATTTCGCGGACAGCGAACAGCGATGTCTCAACAGACTTCTCTCCGAGCTACCACTAGGCGATAAAAGGCCTTCGGAACTATTATTTGAGATGAAACGGGTCGCGGGAAACACTTTAGGCGAAGCCGCTCTCAAGGGATTATGGACAAAACGCTTGCCTGATTTCGCCTAACCAATTGTAGCTGCATTTTCTGGCACAGCCGCAGAATTTACGAAGATAGCCGACACTATAGTTGATGCAGTCTCACCACAACAAGTAAATCGTGTTCGATCTGAAGCGTCAGAAATAAATGAACTTCGCGCAGCCATTGAAGATTTAGGAAAGCGATTCGACAGATTTTCCGTGCGCTCACGCTCTCGATCTCGTCGACCATCCGTCTCACATAAATGTGCTCGAAGCGAACATCGTAAGAGGAAATAAGCCATGTCCGTCATCTAACTACGAGTGTTGGTATCGCCAAAAATACGGAGCCAACGCCCGCAAGTGCCGCAGTCCCTGTCGCCATAGACAGCAGTCTGTGCATATGGTGGCCGCAGACAAACAAAAAAATTGACTACAAGAGCGCGTGGCAAATCCTGCGAACATTTTGTCTCAGAGCGCGAAATTTTTCGCTTCCAGGTAAGAGACAAGTTAACAAATACGACTTTCCTCATCGACATTGGAGCCGACGTATCTATTCTTCTGCTTACCACGTTATCATATGACATTCGACCAAGCGCTATAAAACTTTACGCTGCCAACGGGGCAGCAATAAAAGTATTAGGAGAAAAACGCATTAATTTAGATCTGGGCCTTCGCCGTGACTTTGGCTGGTTATTTCTCGTTGCTGACGTCCTCAACCCATTATAGGCGCTGACTTCATTAGATTTTACGACCTTCTTATCGATATGCGACGAAACAAACTTATCGATAACGTCACATCTCTAGCCACAACTTTATCGCCATTCGTTAAAAGCAGTGAAATATCTATCAAAACATTTTCGGCAAGAGAACCATTCGTAGATATTTTATCAGAATTTGCGGATATTACGAAGCTAGCACCGTACGGATTAACGACTTAATCAATGATTTTTCATCGCATCGAGACAACTGGCCAACCTGTGTTTTCCAGGCCACGCCGCCTTTCGCCTGATAAGTTGCAAGCAGAGAAAGGTGAGTTTGACTTTCTCCTAAAAACTGGTATTTGCCGACCGTCAAGCAGCAATTGGTCAAGCCCACATCACATGGTCAAGAAAAGCGATAGCACTTGGAGGCCGTGTGGCGACTACCGGGCGCTCAACGCACGCGCGCTGCCTGATCGGTATCCGTTGCCATCGAAACTTCAATATACCTGTGTATATATCTAATATGAAACAAATAATTATAGTTTAGAGAAAAACCGATTAGTACAACAACTATAGTTATCTAGAAAAAGCAACAGACTATAAAAATCAATGAATATCTCATCATACAATACATAACAGTAGTACACTAACGCATGAATTAACTAAATGTTTCAAAAACGGCTTAAAATGTTTTACCACTTTGGTCGATAGAAGATTTATAATTTTAAGCTATTTAAAATTGATTTAATAAGATTTTTTATAAAACTAAGTATTTATCAAGCGTCGAAACATTTTTAACCGTTTTAGTCATACAGAATAAACAGTGCAAATCACTAACAAAAACCAGTACAAATTAATGGGGTAAAAAAATCAGTTCTTTTGATGAAAATCAGTACGTGTACTGATGAAATTGGTACGAATGGCAACCTTAATTCCGGGCTTAAAAACGAACCCCAAAGCAATTAGAATACTCTACTAAGTAGTGATAATACAAAAAGAGTATGGCGCATGAACAATTTCAGTATTTTATATTAAAGATTTTGATATAAGCTTTCAAAAGGGTAAATCACTCCCATTAACCATTTACAGTTTTCGAGCTATTAAAATTCTTCCAAGTCTCATTTTTTTGGACGAAATTATAAACATTTCGCCATTATCTTGGAAATTGCAGCTGATAGAAGGGAAATTAAATTCTCATTTGGAAGAATGGTAACCATTTATTATTATTTATTTATTACAAAAATAAATTATTATATAAATAAGAAAAGCAGCCTAGCATCATAGGTCATCGGTTGAGTCGTAAAATTTTTTTTATACTGCGCTTATTTTTTTTTAATTTAATAAGTTTGGAATTTGTCATTTGTGTGAAACACTATATCATTTAAATGGCCGCCTCGAAATCTTTTGAGGTAATTTACGAACACTTTCTTACACATTTCGGGCGGTATCGCGGCCATAACTTTACGAATGTAAGCTTTTAAGTGATCTAAAGTTTTAAATTTATCCACATAAACCAGGTCTTTCGCATAGCCCTACAAAAAAAGTCCAATTGCGTCAAATTTCATGATCTCGGAGGTCAATTGACAGCTCAATTGCTTAGAGCGTAGGGGAATTGGCCACACCACAGCTATTTTTCAATGGATCGTACATTATGATGGTGCACAAGCCTTCGCACATTCGTAACGGTTCCAGTTTCTTAATTATATTTCCATTTGCTTGCACAGTAGGACGATGATGAATGTAATAATCTCCCACAAAAATGGGTAAACGCAAGATTCACTACTTTACTTTTGTAGTAAGTTTTAACAATTTTAATGCCTTGTTCAATACTTAAACGATTCAGTTAGATTGTCTTTCGCATAGCCCTACAAAAAAAGTCCAATTGCGTCAAATTTCATGATCTCGGAGGTCAATTGACAGCTCAATTGCTTAGAGCGTAGGGGAATTGGCCACACCACAGCTATTTTTCCATAGTAAGTTTTTCCATACTTTTGTAGTAAGTTTTAACAATTTTAATGCCTTGTTCAATACTTAAACGATTCAGTTAGATTGTCCAGTGCTTTGATTGCCGTTTCTTGTCCACAACGATAGTAATCCGTGCGATCGATGCTCGTTATGATATTACCTTGCGGAGCTTTAACAATAGTGAGTTAGTTTATAACACTCCGTGATTTTAAGTGGATCGCAGAACACCCCAGAAATAGTATCCTCGTCCGTCTTAGACCCGCCAGTGGTGGCTGCAGTACGCTTGAGGTATTCGTACAGGGATGGAAAGTGAAATATAATTTCCAACCCCATTTAAAGTGTTTTGTTCCAATCTCCTGTCACTACTAAGAATACTGATCTCCGAACTTTGGCCAGTTGATTGAGATAGCTGATCTTGTTCGAAGCATTCCACCATACCATCGATCGATAGGTAAGTATGGGACGGACTTTACTTTACTTACTTTTAATGGCACAACAGCCTATGGAGGGCCTAGGCCGAGCTTTTCGCATCCACTCATGTTGTGCGTGTTTTATTTGTACATGAAAGGAAGGGACATACAGTTTTATGCCGAATCCGAACGGCGAAGTGAAAAGCTTTTCATAGTCAATTTTTACTCTAGTAGGTTTGCCATTGCCTGCCAAGAGGTGGTGCCGTGTAGAAAAATTATTTTTTCTACTTTTTGATTTTGCCTGTGCTGAGATTCGAACCCCGGACACTCTGCGTAGCAGTCCAACGAACTACCACTACACCACAGCGACCATGGGACGGACATGGGACCGAGCCCCGGTTTTTATTAGTTGCATTAATCGAAGATGTTATGAAATTTATTCTTTCGTGCGTCTCTCCTGTTCGTGTCTTCCAAATCTTCATTGTAACCAATTCTTCTTTCTCTCTTTTAATGGCAGAAAAGCCTATGGTGTGCCTAGGCTGAGCTTGTCGCATCCAATCATGTTGTGTGTGTTATATTTGTACATGAGTGGACCTACAGTTTTATGCCGAATCCGAACAACGAGGTGAAAAGCTTGTCATAGGCAATTCTTACTTTTGTAAGTTTGCCATTCCCTGCCAAGAGGAGGGCCGTGTAGAAAAATTTTAATTTTTCTAATTTTTGATTTTGCCTGCGTCGAGTTCAAATCCCGGACACTCTGCGTAACTGCCCAACACAGTACAACTACATCCCATCGGTTACTCGGCATGAATGCATACACCTGCCCCTCGATTTACACGGTCCTCGAATTACACGGGTTCGCTTTAACACAGTCTTCAAATTTATCACACTGTTTCGCTTTAATATGGTTTTCACTTATTGTTATATATACGGTTTTCAAAATAAAAAAATATATTGTGTTTTATTTCGATTATGAATTTTTATTTAGTATTTACGGACGCACTCGATTAATAAACTCGATTAAGTATTTCTTTTTCTTTTTTGTAAACAAATGAATAGCTGCAAACATAAAAGTTTGACGTCTTTGAATACGTTATGAATAAACTAGAGCATCGGTTTCATTGCTTGGCATTTAGTGGCATTTTTTCCATGCAATCCGTGTCTCATGTTGCACGGTTTATTATGAACGTATCTATGCATTTTTTTATATTCTTGATTCCGATCATCCTTTTTATCATGAAAACTCTGTCCCGTTTTACACGGTTTCGGTTTGCACGATTTTTTGTTGAAAACGCATCTATCGTGTACATGTGTGAGTGATGTCAAATTTCACTAAACAAACAGGAACGCGTGTCACGTTCTCGCACAATACGTAATCAGAAACCGTAATTGCAGCTGCTTCTGCTGTTGCACTTACCATCTTACAAAATCAGTATGCAATTACTTGCTTGTGTGCACCATGTGTGTGTCATGTGATATACGAACAAGGAAATTAATTATAGTTCACGGCCTTAAATTATTTTCGCTTAAATACTTCACACACTGTATGACAGCAATACTAGTAATATTTATGTATGTACATATATATGGTAAAAGATAATGTTGCTATTGCTGTGTTTGGTACTGATGAAACTCGCTAGTTCCCAACGAGTTACCTTCTTATAAATATTCACTTTTATGGTAGACGTTTTTAAGCGACGTTTTATTAAATTGTGGAAAACTATGTATGTATAACCGGTACCACAACGTTGACATATTGGTGGTGGCTTGATTTATGTGTACGGTATAGATATAAATTTTTTGCGTTGAACTGCTGCGCAGGGTGTCCGGGGTTCGAATCTCGGCACAGGCAAAATCAAAAAGTAGAAAAAATTATTTTTCTACACGGCACCACCTCTTGGCAGGCAATGGCAAACCTACTATACAAGAGTAAAAATTGCCTATGAAAAGCTTTTCACTTCGCCGTTCGGATTCGGCATTAAACTGTAGGTCCCTTCCATTCATGTACAAATATAATACACACAACATGAGTGGGTGCGAAAAGCTCGGCCTAGGCCCTCCATGGGCTGTGTAAAATTAAATGTTAAAATTCAAAAATTCTTGTTTCAATTCCAAGTGTTTAATTTTTTCTGATTTTTGTGTGGATAATTTTGTCACTCGATTACAACAAAAACACGTACATATAACTTTGAATATTTAATAAATATGTAAAATTAACTAATAAATTTATATCATTTTTAGTTTTGTAATCGCTGACAATAATTAATATCCTGTGTATAAGGTACAATGGTAAAGAATAAAAATTCATTTTGGAATAAATGATTAAAATATGTTGTATGTTTTCAGATTTCTAGTAAAACTGTTGAAAAAAATTAGTTTGATAACTAGAAAATTTTAGTTTTTTAAAAAAAAAACGATATCTTATATAACTTAGTAATTTTCTACAATATTAATGGATGCGAGAGCTCAGCCGGCCCTCTATAAGATGTTGTGCTATAATAGTAATAGTATTAAAAGGAATAAAAATAGATAAAGTGAAACATCTCAGGAAAACAAAAACCATTCAAGCGAAGAGAAACCAAAAATTGTATTCGATTTGCTTGTTATCCTCTACATTTTGCACAATCACATCTACATATAGCAACACAATAAAGCTAACTGAATAATGAAGCCCACCGTAACTGAAAATATAAATATTTTTTTTAAAAATGCTTTGAGAAATTTGATTTCAGTGTCCTTTACTTGCTATTGCTACATACAAGTGGAGAGTCGTACATATTTTCTCATAAAAACATATATAAAGATTAATATCAAAAATGTTAACTGACTTAGAAATACTTTGTGCATTTAAGTGTTCCAAAGTACCTGGACATAGAGTTCCAAAGAAAATTAAGATGAAGATGATGAGAGCAGTTCGCGAAAGTACCCTTCCATAAAGCGTCAACTATGGTATAATCAAATTTAAATTAACTAAAAGGACATTTTCGCCATAGAAATAATATGTACTTTCCTATAAATTTTATTAATTTCGATTGAGCAGTGCATCAAATTCTTAAGTTATGTGCAAGATAAAAGTTTGCAATTTGCCATTCAGTCAACTAAAGAAATTATATAATAAGTGAAACAAAACGCATTTAATTGATGTAAACAATTAATATTGTTTTGAGGCATTAAACATCGAAGGTTGCGACGTCACACTTACTTAGAATAGGTTAGGTACTTCGTTCCGCCGCGTCTAAGGAAAATTACTCTGTGTCTTAGAAAAACAAAAGGCCTAGGAAATATAAAATAAAAATTAACGCCAATTGCATGCTCTCATAAGGAGCATGTGAGCCACTTGCCTTCTTATTGCAAGATACGTACAAGTTTGACTAAATTTCATCAGGTCTTTATCGTATGCAACACACAAAAATAAATTTATAATTTGTAGCTGTCAAGAAAATTCTAGCTGAGTGCTGCTACTGCGTCATGACATTTAACTCTTGCCAAAATTTAGACACACAAAAGGTTTGGGGGAAAAAAGTCTACACAAAACTTACACGCAAACTCCAAACTCAAAATTACCTCGACTGGAAAATTCTCAATTATGGAAAACAAATTGCCAGCTGTTTTCCAAAAAGAGAAAACAAGAGCTTTCTCTCATTCTTTAAACTTACTAAGCTGCAGAAAAAGTAACACAAATATAGCTCGTGTATTAATAATTAAATTATACTATGTAAATTTTCCAAATAACTTTTACAGTTTAAGTGAATGTGAACAATTTAAATTGTCAGTAACCCAGGCAAAAATATATAAGATCTTAAAATACCATACTCCATTTTACTTCCCCTCTCCCTCTCCGTCCCTCTCTCGCTCTTTCCCTTTCGATCTGCCTCTTTCTTTCTATCACTTTTCTTCCTTTTCCTCTACTTCTTCTAAGCACCGCATGTGAGTTTTGTGGTAATTTGATTAGCATTACTCAACCTCTCGCCTGTAATTGACCCAACAAAAACTTAAATGCTTATGCTGTCTAGTGTAGCTCTTTTACACAATTTTCTCTCTTTCTTCCGTTTAACGCATTTGTTTTACATACAAAATGATTTTACACAAAATAGAATCAAATTATTTAGAATCGATTATAATTTTCAATTAAATTGATAAACAAATTTAGATGCAACTGTAACATTTGAGCAGATTTTGTGTGTTCTTCGAGTTAAACAGTAACAAGTTTCTAGATTATGTGTGACCAAAATTTAAACATGCAGAAATTAGACGAATTTATGACACTGAATAAAAAAAATAATTTTATTTGGTCTTAGCTTGTCGATTTAAATACAAGAAATAAATATTCAAAAATCAGATTTTACTATAACATGTAAAACAGAAATTTATAAATAAATATTGTGCCCTCAAAGTGTTCTTCAGCATAAATAATACTTATTTATTCTAAATATTTATATGTAGCTTAAATCCTTTCCGATTGAATAAATTCTACATATGAATTGTCATATGTTTTTTTTTAGTTTATATTATGAAGAATTTAATACAAAACAAAATATTTTATATACTTATTACAATACTATTTTATTCATTTTTTATATATTTATAGTTTATTATAATTAATTAAACAGAACTTATTGTTTATTAAATTAAATTTTATAAATTTTTATAAATTAATTTTATTACGAGCATTGCAATGACCTTACCTAAATTTATTTCCTTCACACCACTGCCACCACAACGTTGCCACTGTTCCTAAATTTCTATTGATTAGTAAAATACTGTCAGAAAAACTACAGATTTATTTAGTTGGTTAAAATTGCCAAGATTCGAATAATTTTTCACTGAGGCTAAAAATCTCTTTATCTCGAGTCTGTTTGGAAATATCCAAAATAGCCAAATCCTTATTACTTTCGAGTATGTTTTTTTATGAGTTTTTATTCGGTTCAGAGAAGCTTACAAAAAATGTATACAAAAGAATATTTTTAGCGCTTTTTCTATATGATCCAACTCAAGAACGGTAATCGCTAGAATCGAAATATTTTGAGAATCATGACACAATAATCGAAATCTCATTCGTAGAGGTGTACAACAAAATCTTTTTTAATATACTTAAGTACATATGTAAATAAAATGTGTACATAAGTACATAACAAATAAATTTAAAATCTTTTTTCTGTTATTCTGAATTTTTATTTAGGAAAAACTGAATGCACTCCTTTAACAATTTAGAGGAGACAGTGATTCGACTGACTGAACTTTCCCACTTCGCCAAAAATTTTGGCTTGGAGCGTTCCAGGAGTGTAAGCGAAGGTGTTGCTACTTCTGCGCATCAAAAGCCAGTGCTGGCAGAGATCCTTGACGGCTCCAAAGGATCGCAACCGGAGGAGAGCGCAAAAGTGTGGCTAAGAAGAAGCATTAACGATATTGCTATGGCAATAGAATCCATTATTAATATTAAAATCAAAAAGAAAGGTAAATATTATTTTAATGATTGCCAAGGATTTAATCTCAAAACAGCTGATTTTCATTTCGTGTTGGCAACGCTTATTCAAATTTAATTTAGATTGTGGGCAATGCTAACTACGGAAACGTCGATGATAAAATGCGAATGGTGCGAAAGATGATAAAATATCCCCCATAAAGTGTTAAAACGCGGATATACATATATATTTTTTTCCAGACTTCTATGAGAATCCACTTTCAAAAAAGTAACCTTGTTACTTTAAAAAAAAAATGATTTTTGTCGAATAGTCAAAGAAGTTAAGTATTTATATGATTTTATGATTATTTCTCCTAAAAATTTTAATTCAATACAATAATTTACAATCGCTATAATCTGGAATTACTCTGTATTATCTTTCCAACAAAAACTCGAATGTAAAAATTGTTGAATTTTTAACAGTTTTAACGGCCATTTATCCACATAAAATAAAAAAATACCTATGAATTTTCTATGAATACCTATGCTTTCTTCCGCAAATATTTTTATAATTATCCGTAAATTCCATTTTTCGCCTCGATTGGTCGAAAAATAAATGGCCTCGGGCTAATGTCTTATATGTATGTAGATATGTATTTAATTATATTTTCTGTTTCTTACATACACATATGGTATGTATACATATACCAAAGCCGTGTTCACATCTACATCAATACACTGCTCCAAATTGGTGTGCATGTACCTTAAATCCTCAAAGTTGATTTAAATATACAAGAACCAACACTTCCTACCAACTATGTCTACTACTAAGTACATACATACAAACATATATATATATGTACGTACAATAACAACTGCACCTTCATATGTATGCATTCCACAACTCATTCAATATCCGAATGAGAGCAAATTAATAAGTAATGACCTTTTATCCATTTATTTTCATTTAGCTGATGTCTCTATAATGATGGATTTATTTCCTCAGCATGCCTGACCCAGCCTGCTTAGTTTGACTTCTCTCTGCCTCGCCGGCCTTACTTGATGGCATAGCCACAAAAGGCATACTCTTTGCCAAAATTATATGTCTGCATTAAACTGAGAACCTTTTGAGGAAAATACAAACAACACAAACAGCCTAAAAAAAGCAGTTGGAAAATTGAAAAAATATAGCTACAATTACCACAAGCAAAATCTACTGCCAAAATTTGTTTTTTAAACTCACATCAATAACAACACAAACAAGAGGAGAAAGCAAGACGTAAAAAACTTTCAGCACGTGTATGTAACATCATAACAACAAATAAATAAGAATACAAAAATAGTTACAAAGTTTTTAAGGAAATTCTTGGCATTACTCAAGTGAATAATTTAGCTATGTTAGCCGAATTGCTTTCAGTTGCATTTGTCGTTGTTGCTATTGTCATTTCTACTGTTGCTATTGCCATTTCTACTGTTGCTATAGCAGAGAACGCGTATGTTAACTCATGCATACATAAATCAATAAAAAGACTTCCTGCCACACAAGTTCGTTGGTGCCATGCGACAACAATGATTTTTATGATTTGAAATGAACATTTTAATTTTATTGATTTTTTGTTGAAGTTTTATTTTATAGTTTGAAAATAAAATTTTCGCTTTAAAGGCAAGGAACAACAACTACAACTTAACTTTACAACTTAGTTTCTTGCTTCAAATATTAATAAAAGACTTTACAGAAGAAATAAAAACAATAATTCAAATATACATGGTGTCCCATCTAACATTTGGAATTTTGTGTGGCAACTTGGGGAATAATAAAAATGTATTTGCAAAATGGTGAATCTTTTACCGAAAGTATAAGAAAATACGTTCAAAATTCGGTAAAAGAGAAGTGCCTTCTACTCAATTTGTGGATCAATTTGAGAAACGTGTGCATAAAACTGGATCTTTATTGGATAAACAGCACGTTCTCGATCTCCTACAGTATAGCTACAAAAAAATTTCCGCTGTTGCGCAGAATGTGGAAGAAGAACCAAGCACATCAACTCGCCATCGTCCTCATGAATTGAACATTCCACGCACTTCTTTGTTATGAATTGTGCATAAGGACCTCGGTATGAAGCATTACAAAGTTTAATTGGTACTACAGCTGAAGCCACATGAACATCCGCAACGTTTTCGGTACGATAGTTGGGCTCTGGAACGCTTGAAAGAAGATGAGATTTTTTTCTGACGAAGTTTACTTCGATCTGGGTGGTTACGTTAATAAGGAAAATTGTTGCATCGGTGGCTCAGAAAATCCGTGCGCAGTGCACTAGCCGTGCAACAATCAATCTTTTGCGAGTGAAGTTTGAAAATCGCGTTATTAGCCGTTTTTGTGATGTGCATTGGCAACCACGCAATTACGATTTGACTGCATTAGACTATTATTTGTGGGGAGCCGTTATAGATAAGTTTTACGCTAACCATCCAGCAACGACTGCGGCTCTTAAGGACGAAATTGGTACAGACATCGGTCAAGTACAGCCGAAAATGTACTGAAAAATTAGGTTGATAAAAACAACACTGAAAAAAAGTATTCATTTCTTATTTACACCAAAATCAAATTCCAAATTATAAATGGTCTACCCTTTATATTGTATTTATGCAAACAGTAAGATAGAATAATGTAACCACTTAAACATACAGTGCCTTACATCAAAATATACAATAACTTTGCAGCATGTGAAGGAATGAGGTTATGTGAACTTAAGATTATAGAAACTTTTGCAATTGTTCTGACAGCATAAACATAAATAACTGACCTTGCATACTTCTTGACAGCTGTACACAGTAGTAGTAGTGACAATATTTACAACTGCAATTCCAACAGTCTGTGACGTCTTTCAGTTAAAAGAAACAGCACTTTTTGATGTACTCACCAGCCAGCTTTCCAAGAAGGGTCGCCAAAATACAAAATTTTATTTTTAATTGGCTAGCAAATACAACCACCTCTCCACTAAAAATTCGATAAAGTTTTAATTTATTTATAAGCTACATATGTAAGTACGACCTCTACAGTCTAGTAGGTAGGGTACTAGTCTCTCACCCGGGTTCGTTTCCCGTCTTAGTCTGGTGGTTAATTCTCATTCTTACATTCCTACCGATGTGAAAAGGAGTGAAAATTATAAGAAAGTGTACAAGCACATTTCTTGGGAAACATTGGCAAAACTTTTTAGACTAATTTAATTATTATTTAAATTGCAAAATGATTTCTGAACCAGAACTGCAAGTTTTGTTGATATATTTCAAACAAAACCAGAACATGTAAAAGTGTGTGCACATTTTCTTTATCAATTTTCTGCAAACTTTTCCAACAACAAGAAAAGCCCTAACTCACAACAGTAATAGAAAAGCAGACAAAATAATATCATAACAAAACAAATGCCATATTGCCTAATACAATATTGAGATGAGCAGTTGCCATTCATCCCTTTTCAAGCCTCGGTATATGTGTGTGTATGTGTACATATGTAGATACATTCATATGTACGCGTACACACATGCAGGTACATGTGTACAAACATATTCATTATTTATACCAAAATCAATTCCAAATTATAAATGGTCCATACTGTATACATGATAACTCAAGTAGAACTTAAGCAACGTCAAGCAAACTTGGTACAGAGTTACATAGTTGGTACAGTTATTGTCAGGAAGTGGTTAAGTTTTGAAATGGGCAAAATCAGCCAAGGTGGCGTGGTACCTCCCATACAAATGTATTGTTCAAAGAGTGTTCAAAGTGTGGCAAAGGCCACACTGCAAAATACATTTGTTGAGATTGACACTTGTATAAACGGAAAAATACAATTAGAAAACTAGGAAAATTGTCGCCCCCTCGCAACAACCTATAG
Source organism: Palloptera scutellata (assembly GCA_958295655.1). Classification (NCBI taxonomy): domain Eukaryota; kingdom Metazoa; phylum Arthropoda; class Insecta; order Diptera; family Pallopteridae; genus Palloptera; species Palloptera scutellata. Next base: position 98,506,069 of record OY282450.1, read on the forward strand.
ACTGCTAAAATCAAACATTTTTTGGATTATTTTAATAGTTAATCGTTGTTATAAATTAGATAATATTTTATTTTCTTCATATATAAACTATAGAAGTTCGCATCATGGAATCAACTCTCTATACATAGTTGCACTATAAGCTGATTCGGCTCCTATTAAACATTATTGAAGCACCAGAAATTGCTCCGGAGCACATGTACATCATGTGCTTATTAGTATCGTCGGAACACACTATAATACCGATACACAGCCTTTGTTCCGTTAACAGTTAAGGAAACAATTATTAGAAACTTGGCATTATAATTTTAAGGAAAGGAGTAATATTTCATCTAGAACTATAACTTTCGATTTCACAGAAAGTGTGCCTTAGACAACATCACACTCATTAACACAGACAAAACCAAAAGTACTATCTACAGTGCTTAACTCATTAACATCAACATCTTCAGACTCATATTTCATACTTTTAATAACTCCAATATCTCTAACATAATTCCAATATGTTTAGAATTTATGACATCAGCGAATTTAATTGAGTCCATGGCCCCACAGAGTAAGTTATAATTAATACGTTTTAAACTCCGAAACAAAAAAATAAGATCATTTTTGGAAAAGTTAGGAGTAGATATCTGGTTGTAAAATAGAGCTTTTTGCAGATCGCTCAGAGGAAAATGTCTAAGAGGGTACTAGTGGTGCGAATGAAGTGCGTAGACGTAGTAGTGTATGTAGGGAAAAGTCAAAGTTTCCGTACTTAGTAAAAAAAAATTTTCTGAAAGGATATTACTATTGTAATCTCTTGAGATAATTTTTTTTAATAATCAACTACGTATACGTATTGTATATTACAAAACATAGTTATTTTTATAAATAGTTACACTGTGTAGGTCGATGAAAATATCATTTGGGTGGCTCTCCAGGGACGCACTTAAGTCATTACATCCCATTTTAATACCACATGGCTGAATCTAATGTTTAACACGAGTTCCAAACAGCGCGGTGGCAATTTGTTATCATTTGGTAGTTTTGCCATTGCCTACCAAGCGGTGTACTTGCACACTTTCTTATACCATAATTTTCATTCATTTTGTATCGGTAGATATGTAAGAACGTTATGAACGAGAATTAACTACCAGATCAAGATGGGAATCGAACCGGCAACCTAACGAATGAAAGTTTAGTGTCTTACCTACCAGTGCTGCCTAGCTGCGAAAAGACCATTATTTTCTACAAAACGCCATTTTTGAAACTTTATAAAAATAATAAAATTGAAAAATTTCATTCAAAAATATTAAGTAAAAAATGTGTTTTCCAATAACACGGATATTATAGCAGCAACGTAACAGCTGTTAACTGACCGGGGGCCATTTTACCGTCGTTCGTCGTAATTGTTTTTTAGGCTTAAAGGTTATCCTCATTGATTCCGAGAATTTGCGTGAAAGTGAATTGTGAGAGTCATGTCAATAAAACTCGCACATGCACAAGTGGCAACACACATTGTAACGAGTTCGTGCTATCAGTGGCCAAAAATATAAAAAATGCCTTCAAACCCAAATAAATCATTCATCTTACGTCGTAGAAGGATTAAATTTGGTTCAGAAGTTGGAACCACGCATTTTACATAGGCGGGCTGCTACGCCTACTTCCAAAATTAGAGATGTGTAACTCTCAAAGTAATATTTTGGCATTTCTTCTCATCGACAGCTCCCAATGTCTGTTCACTTTCCTCGATTATTTTAAATTATGTTAATGATATAAAATTTTGCTGCTGAAATAAAAGTTGTTAAAATAACAAAGAAAAAAAAATTGGTTGTTACCATTTCAAAACCATTTATTTGACATTTGTAATATAAAAAAGTGACAAGATACAAAATGTTGTCGACGAATTACAATAGTTGTGTATATTTTGCCTCGTTAACTCGACTTAAAAAGTGTTTATACTGGAAATTAATCCTCTATATGCTTATATCGCGGCGATATCTATCCCTGCGAAGAATTATAATATTGATAAAAAGTGTAGGCAAGTAATAGCTTTAAATGGTGACAGCGAAGTATTTATTATTATTTATTTACAAAAGTCTGCCTACCTTCTTGGATACTGCTGCTGCTTATTAGATTTTAGAGAACAACAAAAAATCTGTCTTGCATTTGCTACTAGTGTTTATTTCAGCAAGTAACAACAACATCTACTACTACAACAACAATTCCAGCAACCACTTTATATAATCATTATAACAATAAAAGCTTGTTTTACATATACCCTGAATTTAATTAGAATTAACATTATTCCACTTTCACATATCAAGTACATTTCATGTAGCGCAGCGTGTGAATTGCATTTGTATTTTACAAGCGTAAGCAATTTTCAAAGCTTGTTTTTCACAATTTATTTTTATGCGAGCACATATCAGCCTTCACATGCATATACATATATACGTACTTACATCTAAAAAATAAAACTTGAAAATTCTGGCACACAAAATGTGTTACTGCAAAACTTAATTTGAAAAACTATGCCAAAATTGGTATGATGATAGAACAATTCATTACATATTTATTTATTTCCAAAGAAAGTAACATGAACAACCAAATTGTAAAATTTCACGGCTGTTTTTTTTCATCAAAATATAATTAGATTGTAGGCGACGTAGTGGCAATTTGCATAATGGTGCAATGCTTGGTAATTAAGAGTTGATAGATGGCATAATGTCGTAGTCGCGTCCATAGTGTTCATAGGTATCTTAAATTAGAGTACACTAGTTTATATGGAAATAAAAACATTTAAATTCTACATGCAGCGTAGCTCTGCACGATGTCTCTATTTTCAATTTCGCTGCGCAGAGGCAATGCTGCCAGAAATGAAATTTTAATTATTAGCTGTTTTTCCTTTGGCTCGTATCTAATATAACTATCGCATTGACAAAATAAACGTGAAAGGAAAAATATTAGCCTTCTAAGTAAGTATGTAGTACATACGTACATATGTACTTTCCCAGGGGTAAGAGAAGCACCATAATGACTCATTTTTACCGCACACTTTTTATATTAATTTTAGCACTTACTTACTTACTTAGCTGGCGCTACAACCGATGATCGGTCTTGGCCGCCTCCACAAAGCTCCGCCAGTCACTTCTGCTATGCGCGCGCTGGCGCCAGTTGATAAGGCCAAGTGCAGTCAGGTTGCCCTGCACCTGGACTTTCCAACGGAGATTAGGACGTCCCCTTCTGCGTGTTCCTCCACCGTGGTTCGAATAAAACACCCTTCTAGCCGGATCGCTTTCTTCCATTCGCTCAACATGACCCAGCCAGCGAAGCCGCTGGAGTTTTATACGCTTGACTATGTCAGTGTCGGCGTACAGCTCATACAGCTCATCGTTCCATCTTATTCGATACACGTCGTCCACGCATACTGGACCGTAGATCTTACGGAGTATCTTCCTCTCGAACGCTCCTAACAGCCTCTCATCATTGATGGTCAATGTCCACGTCTCTGAGCCATACATTAGGACGGGAAGGATGAGGGACTTATAGAGCGTTATTTTCGTCGGTCGAGAGAGGGCTCTAATTCTCAATTGCCTACTGAGCCCGTAGTAACACCTGTTGGCAAGAGTTAGTCTCCGCTTGATCTCAAGGCTGACATTATTGTTGGTGTTTATGCTGGATCCTAGATAAACGAAATCCTTGACGACTTCAAAAGTATAGTTGCCAACAGTGACATTTTGGCCAAGACGCCGTGACTCTTTGTTTGTTGACACAAGGTATATCGTTTTGTCCTCGTTCACCACTAGACCCACTCGAACCACTCGACGAGACTCCCTTTCCAGGTTGGAGAATGCTGCACTGACTGCTCGAGCGTTTTTGCCAATGATGTCAATATCATCAGCGTATGCTAGCAGCATGACACTCTTGTAGAAGATAGTGCCAGAGATGTCGATGTTCGCAGCTCGAATTATTTTCTCCAGCATAAGGTTAAAGAAGTCGCACGATAGGGAGTCACCTTGTCTGAAACCTCTTTTGGTATCAAATGGTGCGGAGAGGTCTGTCCCAATTTTCACTGCGCTGGTGGTGTTGGTCGTTGTCATTTTGCAAAGACGAATGAGCTTTGCAGGGATACCAAAATCAGACATTGCGGCGTACAAGTGATCCCTAATCATGCTGTCGAAGGCGGCTTTATAATCGAGAAATAGATGATGGGTGTCGATCTGTTTTTCTCGGGTCTTTTCCAGGATTTGGAGTAGTGTGAATATCTGGTCGATGGTGGATTTACCAGGCCTGAAGCCACACTGATAAGGTCCAATCAGTTTGTTGACGATGGGCTTCAGTCTTTCGCACAGTACGCTCGATAGAACCTTATATGCAATATTAAGAAGGCTTATCCCACGGTAGTTGGCGCAGATCGTGGAATCACCTTTCTTATGGATTGGGCAGAGTACGCTGAGATTCCAATCACTTGGCATGCTTTCATCTGACCATATTCTGCATAGAAGCTCATGCATGCGTTTTTTGAGCTCTTCTCCTCCCTCCTCAACTTTCTGTATCGCTCCTTAGCAGCTCGCATTGCAACTGACTGCAGGGTGGCTCTGTAGACTGCGTTTTTTGCTTCAGTAGCATCGCGACACTCTTGGTCGTACCACATATTTCTCCGTCGACGGTGGTAGCCTAGCACCTCTTCGGCAGCCGTACGCATAGAGCGGGAAATGTGCGTCCACTGCGCGCATATATCATCAAGTTGAGGGGTGTTTTGCGAAAGGAGAAGTGCAAGTTGGTTGGCAAAGACTTTGGCTGTCTGTTGTGATTGCAGCTTTTCGACATCCAGCTTTCTCTTTGTACCTATCCATACGCGATTTGCTACACATATACGTGTGCAGACCTTGGCTGCAGCCAAGTAGTGGTCTGAGTCGATGTTTGCACCACGTATTGTGCGTACGTCTAGTACATTGAAGCGTGCCTTCCGTCGATCACAACGTGATCAATTTGGTTTCGTGTGTTTTGATCAGGGGACAGCCAAGTAGCCTTATGGATATCTTTATGTTGGAATCTGGTGCTACTAACTGTCATGTTTCGTGCCGCGGCGAAGTCGCTCAGTCTCATACCGTTATCGGTGGCTTCGTCGTGGAGACTGAATTTTCCGATCGTCGGACCAAAGAGACTCTTCTTGCCCACCTTGGCATTAAAGTCGCCTAACACGATTTTAACATCGTGGCGGGGGAATGCTCATAAGCTTTGTCGAGGAGCTCGTAGAAGTCATCTTTGGTCGTTTCATCCTTCTCATCCGTCGGGGCATGGACACAAATTAGGCTGATGTTAAAGAATTTTGCCTTGATGCGGATTAATTTTAGCACTGCATGCCATTAAAGCAGAGGTGGCCACCAAACAATCATTCATTGTTTGAATGTATTGGAGAGTTTGAAATCTTGCACTGCAAGAAATCGTAGAGCGCTGAAACGTTATTTAATGTCGGTATCACACTGGCAACACTTTCCGTGGGGGCAAATGTGTTCTGCACTTTTGAACGTGTGCAAATGTGTCGCCAGTGACTAAAATTACTCTACCCATTTTTCTCTTTTGTTTTTTTTCATATTATTGAATTATTGTAAAATACCACTCTGGTATCTTCTTATAGAATATGTGTACATATATAGAATAGCTTATGTATACAATATGTACACTCTGTACATAGGAAGACATAGGAATTTATACAGTCTGGCAACTGGTACGGAAGGACTATGTACGAATAACGTAGGAGGAAGATCGAAATACGGGCACCAAACGGAAAACTTAAGAACGAAATTAATGAGTATAAGTTTTCGAAAATCTATATTTATAAGCCGAGAAAGTAGTTGATGCGAGAGACGGTTCATAACTAACTACGAGTTACCTCCAGACATAGGAATTTACAAACATGAGAAACAACAAAAATTTTGTCTCCTCGGCGGCAACTCTTGCCAGTGTGATATCGGCTTAAATTGTGTGATGGGATATTTGTATGTTTTTATTTTGCCTGTACCGAGATTCGAACCCTTGACACTTTGCGTAACAGTCCAACGCACTACCGCTACGCTACAGCGACCACAAAGCGAAACACAGTCGCAAATACACAGAAGAGGATAAATAAAACATAATATGATTCTTTAATAATTATTTATTAAATAGACTAATACTTTTTCCCCATGAAATTTTAATAATAGAAACCTTAAAAGAGACACAACATCGATAGCCATTGTTGTAGTTGCAACTTACTTTACTTTACTTTTAATGGCACAACAGCCCATGGAGGGCCTAGGCCGAGCTTTTTCTCATTCACTCATATTGTGCGTGTTATATTTGTACATGAATGGAAGGGACATACAGTTTAATGCCAAATCCGAACGGCGAAGTGAAAAGCTTTTCATAGCAATTTTTCCTCTTGTAGGTTTGCCATTGCCTGCCAAGAGGTGGTGCCGTGCAGAAAAGCTATTTTTCTTCTACTTTTTTTTTTATTTTGTTTTTTTTTTATTTTGCCTGTGCCGAGATTCGAACCCCGGAAACTCTGCGTAGCAGTCCAACGCATTACCACTACGCCACAGCGACAACTTGTAGTTGCAACTTGCTTACTTTTTGTTAGTCTTTTTAACTGCCAACTTTACTAAAAGTACAAGAAATAGATTAAAGCAAAACATACCAATTATCTTATATTTATTTTTAAAATAGTGTTTTGAAAAAATTTATTTATTTATATAAATTCAATTTCTTTTTCATGCAGAAATATTAAATTGTCCTTATATATGTATATGTCCCTGAATTAACATAAAAATGTACATATCAGTTTTTACCTATATACATATAAGTATATGTATTCATGTTTTTCACAGACAAAAGATACTTTTTTAAAGGCTTCTGCTGTATCTGCAATACTAACTTACCTATACATGTGTTATACACATACTTGAGTTCTTTAAATGAATATACATATTTTGTTTCGGTTGATTTAAATAAAATAACTTAAGAACCGCATTATAAATACATATTTAGCTGAGAAAATATTACACCGGTTTACCCGGTTCTTAATGACTACTGGGCACCAAAAACCCTGCTAAGCACACAATCGAGAACCAGTTTCTTCAAAACTGTCAAATATTTTCAAACTCTAGCAGGATCGTTGTTAAAAATATTACTAAAAATCATCCTTTGATTATAAATAGTGATCGTTTTCCAAAACGACCCATCCCATAAATGTTGAATACTAGAGCTGAAATATTTAGGGAGTCATCTTAAAATGGACCGAGGCTAATTTTTAAAAGGAATAGCAACAACTTTTGGATAAAAGGGTTGGGGCATCTTAATGTACTTAGCTATGTACGAGTTTGAACATACACTTAAATTTGAACCGTCAAAGTGTTTGATGCTTTAAAGCTAGTTTGAAGTGGATGTATGCATGTGTGAGTAAATTTTGTTGCATGTAACATTATCAAAATTCTAACAACACTTCAAAACGTTTTAGCAACGACCGCGCTAATTATGCAAATTATAAACTTGGAAAATGCGAAAAGGAAAGAAAATTTATAGGCACATAAGAATTTTTAATTAAATGAAATTGTAGCAATAGTAGCTACTTCTCTGGCTGGAAGTAAAAGTAGCAATAGTGAAGTAGTGTGTGATACAAGTGAAAGCTAGTGAGAGTAGGTGCCCCAGTTGCTGCTCTCCAGCAGCAACAACATGTTAATTTCAATTGCATGTTACTCATACTTCATGTGTTGCCAAAGTGAATAAATTAAACTTTTTTTTATGAATTTTGCTCTTTATTTATACTTTTTGTTACTTTTTGGTATAACTATTGTATGTTTTGAGGTGGCGCAATTTATTAAGAGGATCTAAATTTTTACTGAATTTGTAAGTAGCACACAGCTGGTAGCACAATGCAAAATAGTTGTTAAGCTCCGGATGCACGGTGATCGTTAAATATATAACAACCAAGGTTATTTAAGTATACCATATTTATAAAATTAGTAGACTCTTCACACTTTTGTAATATATAGATAAAGTAGGTTAAAATTGCGGTGCCTCGTGGAAACTTATTGGAAATCGGGAGTGCTTGAACTTCAGTTCCCATGTAAATAATTAAGGTAAATATCTATATAACTACTTACAAAAAACTTTTTTCTATTAACAGCCCGTTATTAATTTTTTACGTTTGTGGTGTTAAAATTTATTCAATATTGTTTAAAATCCATTGTCCGTCATAAATACGGTGACCAGTCGTGCTGTTTTAAGTATAATTAGTACGTCAGTTTTTTAGTAAATGCGCAACGTACTTCTTAATTTAAAATCTATTACATTGTATTTTTGTAGTTTATATATGAAAAAGCTCACGTCTGAGACCTTGCAGTTAATTGAGCTACAGTCACCAACGAGCATAGAGCAATAAAATTGTGTTAAAACATTAAATAAAGATATTAAAAAAACACATTAAATGAGATAATAATATTTATTACATGGTGTCAGAAGTAAATCGCTCGTAGAAATTGCAACTAACTATTGCAATTGAAATTATCCCAATGCTGTAAGAAATATTAAGTAATTTTGAAAATTAATTACATCCCAGTTTTCAAGAACGGTAAAAATTTGAGGAAAACGGTAAAAAATTTGAGAGAATTAAGAATTTTGTTCAGCTGCACTACAAAACATACATTGTGAAATCATCATGTCGAAAGAACTTCGTGCACCTGAACCGCTAGATGTTGCAAATATTGGTATTTCTTGACCAATATGGAAACAAAAATTTTATGTTTGGCTCAAAGCTACAAAGCGTGATGTGGATGAACAAGATGATCAAATTGCTGCGTTTTTGTCATTAATTGGCGATGAGGGTCTCAACATTTATAACACCAAATTTCCCAATAATGGCACTCCGGATGAAATGTATGGCATATCGAGAAATCTTGCTGGTGAAATAGCAGCTCGTCGTAAATTACATGTGGTGTGGACAGCATTTGACGACTATTCGACGCCAAAAAGAAATGAATCAATGGAGCTGTTCAAATTCATGGCTATTAAACAAAGTGAGAAGCAAAGCTTTGTTGAGTTTGAAACTCAACTACGCAAACAAGCGTTGTTTTGCGAATTTAAGTGCACATGTGGAGTTTCTTATGCAGAAAAAATGTTGCGTTGCATGATTACAACAGGTGTAGAAGATCGCAAGCTGCAAACAAAGTTATTAGATGGTACTCATGATACCCTGACAAAGGTGGTTGACACATGTAAATCATTTGAAGCAACAGGAATTCATAAGAAACTTTTGGAAATGCCAATGAACAATGTCAATCATGTGGAATATGGCAAAACAGGCGTCATAAATATCATCAGCGAGGAAAAGGGTACCATACAAAATAAACCGAGGAAGAAGCGTTTCAATAAGGGTCAATGCTTTAAATGTGGTGCTGATGGGTGGACTCGTCAACATAAATGCACTGCATCGGGGAATGAAGTCAAATCAGAACCAGTTGCTGTTAGTCATTTGAATTGGAACAATTCATACAAAGGTACGTTGCGCAGTGTAGATTTTTGCAATAAAAAAGATTTAGAAAATATTCATATTAGGGAATTATTTTTTAGAATAAACACAACTATGAATACAGGTAATGAACGTTGGATCAAAAAGTACAAAGTAGGGACACAGATTGTGGAGTTTTTAATGGATACAGGAGCTGCTGTTAATTGTATTCCGATTAGTATTGTTAAGACATTAAACAGGAACATGATTTTACCAAATAATAGTTGTGAAGATCTTGTGCTAGTCGATTATAATAGTCATAAAATACAAACTTTTGGCCTAGTGTCTATTAAATGATTTAAAAACAAATGCTGAAAACGATATTTCATTTGTTGTTGTTGAAGATAAGCGTACTCCAGTACTTGGATTGAAATCTTGTATTGCACTTGGTCTGATTAATCGCCCTGAGGTCAATAAGCTCTCATTATCTGCGGCTTCGCTAACATTTATTGAACGGTATGTAGATGTGTTTACTGGTCTTGGTAAATTTCCTGGTGAATGAAGAATATTTTTGAAAGAAGGATCACAGCCGAAACTTCATTATCGTAAACGTTTTCCTCACGCTTTGATAAATAAATTACAGGATGAACTTAAACGAATAGTAGGTGAGAACATCATCTCACCAGTTGATTATCCTACGGATTGGGTGAACAACCTACAGGTTGTCGAAAAACCAAATGGTCAGCTACGTCTTTGTCTTGATCCAAAGCCATTAAATAACTGTATAAAGCGTGAACATTTCTTGATACCAACGACTGATGATCTCACATCAAACCTAGTAGATGCAAGAATCTTTACTGTTATTGATTCGACTAGCGGGTTTTGGCATATGTCTTTGAACAAAGAATCTTCAGATCTCACGACCTTCATGACTCCATTTGGTCGTTATAAGTTCAATCGATTACCTTTCGGCCTTAATTGTGCACCTGAGATGTTTCAATATCGCATGGTCCAATTATTTGGGGACATCTCTGGGGTTCATATATATTTTGATGACCTGATGATAGCTGCTTCATCGTATGAGGAACATGATAGGGTAATGGAGATAGTTATGCAACGGGCACGTAAATTCAATGTAAAATTCAACCCTGAGAAGATACAATACAGGCAAACTTCAGTCAAATTTATGGGAAATGACACAACTCCATTAGAGCGGGTCGTAAATATACAGAGGCTATTTCGCAAATGCCACAACCAAAGGATAAGGCTGACGTTTTACGATTTCTTGGTTTGCTAAAGTACATTGGTCGATTTATTCCTAATCTTTCAAAGATTACAGCAGAACTTCGCAATTTAACTCGAAAATATGTCAATTTTGAATGGAATCGACAACATGAGAGTGAATTCAATAATTTTCTTTGTCTAGTCTCGTCTGACCTAGTGTTGGCTACTTATGACCCCAAGAAGCCAGTCGTTGTTTAAAACCGATGCATCTAAGGATGGGCTTGGTTGTGTCATTCTGCAAGACAGTAAACCGGTTTCCTTTGCATCTCGTACACTTACGAAGAGTGAGCGAAAGTGGGCTCAAATTGAGAAAGAGCTGCTAGCTATCGTTTTTGCTTGTCAACGATTTCATTATTTTCTTTATGGCCGTGAATTTACGGTCCAAAGTGATCAGAAACCATTGGAAACACTAATCAAGCGTGCTATTGATGATATGACTATGCGACTTCAACGAATGTTTATGATTTTACTGAAGTATTCACAAATGACAATTGTTTATACACCAGGTAAACAGATGCTTATTGCAGACTGCCTGTCGCGAGGACAATAGCCTCAAACGGATGAATTTGATGATTTTTCTGGGGTTGTTCACACAGTAATTAACAACATCTGCATTAATAATGATATTAAGGAATATTACCTTAAGATGTTCAACGAAGATGAGAAATATTCTCGCGTTAGGAAATACGTTGAACAAGGTTGGCCAAGTTATCATCAACTCAATAATGTGAGTCAACATTTTCATAAGATGAAAGACCGACTTCATGTGGAAGAAGAAATGTTGCTTTTAGACTTTCGACAGGTTGTACCTACAGCAATGCAAAGACAAATGACAAATTGGCTACATGAGTCGCACTTGGGAATTGAGAAGACATTATCAAAGGCTAGAGAGCTTTTTTATTGGCCTGGTATGAATGAGTTCCTTAAGTAAAAGGTGAAATCATGCATTGTTTGTGAAAAGTTCACACGTAATGTACAAAAGGAACCAATAATACAGGAAAAAGCTAAGTATCCATATCACATTGTGGGCATGGACAATTTTGAATATGCAGGTCGAGACTTTATTTCTGTTCATGACTCCTACTCCAACTATTTGGTAGTAATTGAATTAAAAAATAAGACAGCATCTCAAATCATTGAATCTCTTAATGCTGTTTTTTTCAAGATTGGTTTTCCAACTATTATTAGGTGCGACAATAGTCCATTTAATTCTAGACCGTTTGCACAATTTGCTTCGCAATACAATATCAAACTTCAATTTTCAAGCCCTCGCTATCCACAAAGTAATGGATTGGCTGAAAAAGGCCTGGCAATTGCTAAAAACATTATAATGCGATTGTATAAAGCGTATGATATTCAGTCATATCAATATCGTATTCTTGAGTACAACACCACTCCTGTGGCTAGTATGAATTTATCGCCTTCTGATTTGTTCTTTGGACGTCGACTAAAGACTAAGATCCCTGTACTGGATGCACTTTTATTTAGGAACAACATTAAGAAAGATTCAAAGCAATGGCATTATGGCACAGTTGTTGGAATCGTTAGTACTAGTTTATATATTATTAAAGATACGATGGATAGATTCTTTAGACGCAATCGGCGACATTTGGCAAAAACGAGTAATCAAGATTTTGATCCAAGTGAGTTGTTACTAGGAGATGAAATGTTAACTACTGCAAAAATGCCAAAAGAGGCGATAGTTGTTCCACCTGGAGATGTAAACCGAAATAATCATGATAGTTTTCAGGCTTCTAATAGCTTTCATAATTTGCAATCTGAAGATGAGTTAGATCAGACACACATGTCTGACTCTGATCCAGATATACCTAAATCTGCAGATTTGTCGCCACCGCGAGTAATAACGAGAAGTGGTCGTGTTGTTAAACCACCCAGAAGATATGGTTATGAGGATTAGGGTACTGGTCAAACAAGTATAATTAAAATAAACAATCAGCTATCTTTCTTCTCAGGAAAAGAAAGCGTGTAATAAGTACGTTAGTTTTTTAGTACATGCGCAACGTACTTCTTAATTTAAAATCTATTACATTGTATTTTTGTAGTTTATATATGAAAAACTCACGTCTAAGACCTTGCAGTTAATTGAGCTACAGTCACCAACGAGCATAGAGCAATAAAATTGTGTTAAACATTAAATAAATATATTAAACAAACACATTAAATGAGATAATCATATTTATTACATTAAGAGGACAGTCGTCTTTTTTAATTCAATGTCCTCTGTGACTATTTTAATAAAAAAAGGACAGTATATTGTTATCCCAAAAAACTTATTTAAAGAAATGTAAATGTTTGTGTGTAAACTTTAATTCTTGCAACTCAATGTGATGAGAACTATTTTAATGATAAAAATAATGTTCCAAATAAAAAACATAAAATAAACAAATTTATGTAAATTCGATAAATATTTACTCACCATATGTATAAATTTTGAAGGTGGTACTATGTAAAGGAACAACTCGCAAGTAATTTATTTTTGGGATCTAAAATTTAGTGGCACTTAAACAAGTGTACTTAGTACTTCAGCGGAAATCAATTTCTGTGGATGTTTGCGAAAAAGCAAGATGTAGAACATTATAGGCACTTATGCGAGAATGGCACTTGAAAGGGGAAGTACTAAACCGGAGTTTTCTGTAAATACTTAAATAAATACGTTGACAGTATAATTATTTACACTCATCTAGCTGCACCGGCAAACTTCTAACGCCCATATTTTTTTTATCCCAACAGTTTTCCTCTTTTTCTTTTTAAATAAAATGTTCACCGTAGTCATATGTATATGCAATATTTTTTGTGTATCTGTCATAGTCAGTAGATGTTGATATGGTATGTTGGTATATTTGTAAGTGCCCATCTATTTATATTAATATTATCTTCTGTAGCTTGTCTTTGAACAAAAAACTTCTAAATGGAACCAAATTTTCTTGGTCCCTGAGGAGTTTTGAGGTACACATTTTGTTGTGATGTATATTTTTGATATTTCCCACCTTTTTTTCTAAAATTAATATATGTTTGAATTTATTTTGATCGTCAATATATTTATGTACGTATGTTCTTGTAGATGCCACTTATTAATTTTTAGTGCTAAAAAAAATAGTTAAACCTTTTTCTGTTAATAATACGTTAAAGTAAATCATACAAAAACATTTATATATATTCGTTAGTTTTTTATACTCGGATATTCTATGAAAACTTTTAAGTTTCGGTATTCAACTCCCTTAAGTTACACATGTCCATAATTATATCAAATGCAAAAAATATCTTAAAAATATGTAAAATATGTATGTATATATAAACTACACATACACAGGTATACTTAAAAACTATTTTATTTTTAAGACTCATTTAACAAGAAAAAAATTAAAAGTAAAAAAAAAATAAATAAAAATCAAATTTTATTTCTACTTGCACTTAAAATGACGAAAATATTATTTTATGATTACTTAGGCTTAAGTTGAAATAATTTTTAACATAAAATTAATTTCTGTCTTGGACCGCAGTTTTCCGAGCTTTCGTCTAGTTATTTGTGTCAGATATTTTTGTACTTAATAGTTAGTCATAGATAAGCGAATATTCATTCATATTTCTCATTTAGTCTCGTTAAGTAAATAGGGAGAACGAATCGTTCAAGCGAACAACTTGCTCAAAACTATATACTATATTATTTTCAGACTGTTGATCTCTAGCCAATTTATATTTGCTTACTTATTTACCATTTCAAGTTTTACGATTTCCTCGTTCAAAGTTAGTTTTTATAGTAACACTCAATACATTATAATTATTAATTATATAACAATTAAAATTATGTAGTTAAGTGATAATTCAATTAGATAATTTTTAATGGTAGGAACTAATGTTTCAAGTAAGATCAAGTTCGCTACACGTTAATTGCATTTTGATTTGTATTCGCTGTTTCTATTTAGCCAATTTCCTGCGTAAACAAACATTATTATATTAGTAAAAAGTAAAGAAATAACGATGAAGGAATATCTGATGATATGAACTATGACCTTCCACATGGTACAGCATGTTTGACAAAGCGCATAACAGTAAGATGTACATAAATATCGCTTTGTATTCACACTGAACAACGTGCGATCAAACATAATTAAAAAAAATATTTTGGTCAAACTGAAAATTTATAGCGAAAAAATCAAAAACCCTTGAAATCCACGCAGGTTATTGTTCAAACGGCTGTAACTAGTCTTCAAACGATCAAACATTGGTGTTGTTAAGCCTGGCTGTCAAACATGCTGTATCATGTGATGAAAACGGGCCTACACACTCCTCGGCACAAGCATACCCAACACAAAAACGCACTCCAAAAGACATTTTGGAGTGTTGACTAGTCAGCCGTAGTAGCTGGCTCCCCTATGTGACTCCATTACGCTTTTAGCATATTTTCACGCTCCTTTTGAAGTGCTTTGAAATACCTTTCACGAAATCTTTGTGCCAGCAGTTTGTTCTTTTTGTCTCTTATTTACACTATTCTTCTTATTTATTTATTTTGGAAGTGCTTCAAAAAGCGTCTACGAAATCTACAATACTTTTTACTCTAGTGTTTTCGAAATTGCAATGATTTGCCGTCGTTTGGTTCGCAAACAATTGATTTTCGGTAACGAATAGCTTTCACACCTTTGCAACTTCGTGCCAACAATTATTTAGTTTTTGTTAAAAGTATGTTCGAGGATTGCAAAGGCCAAAATGCAAATAACACGCGAGGCGACAACATCTAAATATGTGCCACATTGTGTACACGACATACTTTTAGATTGCAATGAAAAATAATGCAGGAAAGCTTTTGAATGTGCCATCTTGGAATTCAAAATGAAAAAGTAAAGTATACTATAGAAGAAATTCCAATACAGAGAGCGGAATATTTACAGAAATGAAAAAGTAAAATTAATATGGAAAAAATTCCAATGTAGAGAGCGAATTATTTTTAGAAATGAAAGAGTAGAGTTAAATCTGGAAGAAATTCCAATGCAGAGAACGGAATTTTTTTTAGAAATGGGAAAGGAATGTTAAATATGGAAGAAATTCCAATGCACAAAGCGAATTATTTTTAGAAATGAAAGAGTAAAGTTAAATATGGCAGAATTTCCAATGCAGAGAGCGAATTATTTTTAAAGATGTATGTATGTATAAGAAAAATAGTGTTGCCAACTTCCAATGGCATAAATCGGTAAAATTTTAAGAAAAACTGATTATGAAAAAGAAAACACATATGCGTGCACAAGCACGCAAGAGTTTAATGTGAATGTATGTAGACTCTTGACCGTTCGGTTTTGGGAAGTTGGAGAGTTCGGATTTGATAGGTCTTTAAATATCAATAATGGACGATTTTTCCTTATGAAAAATTACACAAAAAATTAAACGAAAAATTTATTTAATGGTAAATCACCCAATGCTAAATTTTATGAGATTTTTGATTTGAATTTTGATCCAATTTGTATGATATTTTTGAGGGTTATTTTTAATTTTTTTGGCGATATTTTTGTATGTGCTTGTTTCGAGTAATGTCCATTTCTTGGTTTATTTTGTACTAACAGAAGAATTTTTTTTAACTCTTATTTACATCGTTGTGAATACTGATTATTCTAAATCATTTTTATTATCAATTACGGCCTGCCCACAATTGCAGAATGTAGCTTTAGAACGGACACCGTTTGACCGCTGTCAAAATTAGAACTAACTAAATCGAATGAAATGGCACAGAATTGCGACGGCGGCATTTCTACCGCCGATTGTTTACGGTCGATTTTATTTATATTTTGGCAGTCGAGGCCAGTGTTGATTGTGGCTGTTCCAAATCAATATGGCAGATGACTGGTGTTACCGACCGATACTGTCCGCTCTACCGCTGTACGACTCAATTTTGGGTACACATAAGAGTAAAAAGCATGTCTCCACTCTCTAATGTTAGCGCCCAGGATTACAATTAAAGTAAAAACATCAGTTTTAATGGCGGAACAACCAAAATAAGGTTCAATGACAGACGTAAAGGGGGGCGTAACCTTTAAAATAAATCAAGCATGATGTTCTTCTATAAATTATTTTTGCCTGTTATCTTAAAACTTTTAAACCTAAGAGAAGATGGCATAAACATCAGTTTTAATGGCGGAACAAACAAAAAAAGGATCAATGATTTTTTCTCACAGTAGATTGCAGACAGACGTAAAGGGGCGCAACCTTTCAAATAAATAAACAGCCAAGCTATTGAATTTCTTATATAGTTTTTAATAATGAGTCTTTTGGATTCTCAGTTTGCGGAGATCATCATTATTAAACCAATTCGGAAATTTCAGTTTATTTTTTTTTAAACGGGTTTTCCTGGAACCAATTACCGTGTAAAAACAGAATTAGGTGTATATGTATATAAATAAATGGATCAGTATTTGTTAGTGTCGGTGTCATATGGCATTGGTTTTATTGAATCATGCGTCATTTTGCTTTTTTGTAAATAAAAAATAGAAATATAAAACAAGTGAGTGAGCTGTATCTTTTTAGGCTGAGGCAAATAAAGACTCAATAACACACAAGAGGATGGTTTACATGAAATGAAAATTAGTTATATATGGCTTTCAACTTTCGCCACATGATACAATTATGAATTATAATTTTAGGCTGTGCCAAGTTAATACTTATCTCTTCAACAGTGTGTTTCACAGATAATGTAAAATAATTCTAGCGCAGCTTTCAACCTTTCCTACAAGATATAATTGACAGAATACTTTCATGCTGTGTCAAGTAAATGCAATAATACACAACAGGAAGCTGAAAAGAGTTATGAAAATTAGTGAAAGCGCGGTCTTCAACCTTTATTCCATGATCAAATTAGGATGTATAATTTTATGCGACGTCAAGTATTTAGTATTTTTTAAAATAAATCAAGCATGATGTTCATCTATAAATTCTGTTCGCCTGTTAACTTAAAAATTTTAAAATTACGAGAAGTTGAAGTAAAAACATCAGTTTTAATGGCGGAACAACCAAAATAAGGTTCAATGACAGACGTAAAGGGGGGCGTAACCTTTAAAATAAATCAAGCATGATGTTCTTCTATAAATTATTTTTGCCTGTTATCTTAAAACTTTTAAACCTAAGAGAAGATGGCATAAACATCAGTTTTAATGGCGGAACAAACAAAAAAAGGATCAATGATTTTTTCTCACAGTAGATTGCAGACAGACGTAAAGGGGCGCAACCTTTCAAATAAATAAACAGCCAAGCTATTGAATTTCTTATATAGTTTTTAATAATGAGTCTTTTGGATTCTCAGTTTGCGGAGATCATCATTATTAAACCAATTCGGAAATTTCAGTTTATTTTTTTTTAAACGGGTTTTCCTGGAACCAATTACCGTGTAAAAACAGAATTAGGTGTATATGTATATAAATAAATGGATCAGTATTTGTTAGTGTCGGTGTCATATGGCATTGGTTTTATTGAATCATGCGTCATTTTGCTTTTTTGTAAATAAAAAATAGAAATATAAAACAAGTGAGTGAGCTGTATCTTTTTAGGCTGAGGCAAATAAAGACTCAATAACACACAAGAGGATGGTTTACATGAAATGAAAATTAGTTATATATGGCTTTCAACTTTCGCCACATGATACAATTATGAATTATAATTTTAGGCTGTGCCAAGTTAATACTTATCTCTTCAACAGTGTGTTTCACAGATAATGTAAAATAATTCTAGCGCAGCTTTCAACCTTTCCTACAAGATATAATTGACAGAATACTTTCATGCTGTGTCAAGTAAATGCAATAATACACAACAGGAAGCTGAAAAGAGTTATGAAAATTAGTGAAAGCGCGGTCTTCAACCTTTATTCCATGATCAAATTAGGATGTATAATTTTATGCGACGTCAAGTATTTAGTATTTTTTAAAATAAATCAAGCATGATGTTCATCTATAAATTCTGTTCGCCTGTTAACTTAAAAATTTTAAAATTACGAGAAGTTGAAGTAAAAACATCAGTTTTAATGGCGGAACAACCAAAATAAGGTTCAATGACAGACGTAAAGGGGGGCGTAACCTTTAAAATAAATCAAGCATGATGTTCTTCTATAAATTATTTTTGCCTGTTATCTTAAAACTTTTAAACCTAAGAGAAGATGGCATAAACATCAGTTTTAATGGCGGAACAAACAAAAAAAGGATCAATGATTTTTTCTCACAGTAGATTGCAGACAGACGTAAAGGGGCGCAACCTTTCAAATAAATAAACAGCCAAGCTATTGAATTTCTTATATAGTTTTTAATAATGAGTCTTTTGGATTCTCAGTTTGCGGAGATCATCATTATTAAACCAATTCGGAAATTTCAGTTTATTTTTTTTTAAACGGGTTTTCCTGGAACCAATTACCGTGTAAAAACAGAATTAGGTGTATATGTATATAAATAAATGGATCAGTATTTGTTAGTGTCGGTGTCATATGGCATTGGTTTTATTGAATCATGCGTCATTTTGCTTTTTTGTAAATAAAAAATAGAAATATAAAACAAGTGAGTGAGCTGTATCTTTTTAGGCTGAGGCAAATAAAGACTCAATAACACACAAGAGGATGGTTTACATGAAATGAAAATTAGTTATATATGGCTTTCAACTTTCGCCACATGATACAATTATGAATTATAATTTTAGGCTGTGCCAAGTTAATACTTATCTCTTCAACAGTGTGTTTCACAGATAATGTAAAATAATTCTAGCGCAGCTTTCAACCTTTCCTACAAGATATAATTGACAGAATACTTTCATGCTGTGTCAAGTAAATGCAATAATACACAACAGGAAGCTGAAAAGAGTTATGAAAATTAGTGAAAGCGCGGTCTTCAACCTTTATTCCATGATCAAATTAGGATGTATAATTTTATGCGACGTCAAGTATTTAGTATTTTTTAAAATAAATCAAGCATGATGTTCATCTATAAATTCTGTTCGCCTGTTAACTTAAAAATTTTAAAATTACGAGAAGTTGAAGTAAAAACATCAGTTTTAATGGCGGAACAACCAAAATAAGGTTCAATGACAGACGTAAAGGGGGGCGTAACCTTTAAAATAAATCAAGCATGATGTTCTTCTATAAATTATTTTTGCCTGTTATCTTAAAACTTTTAAACCTAAGAGAAGATGGCATAAACATCAGTTTTAATGGCGGAACAAACAAAAAAAGGATCAATGATTTTTTCTCACAGTAGATTGCAGACAGACGTAAAGGGGCGCAACCTTTCAAATAAATAAACAGCCAAGCTATTGAATTTCTTATATAGTTTTTAATAATGAGTCTTTTG
Organism: Palloptera scutellata; assembly: GCA_958295655.1. Taxonomy (NCBI): domain Eukaryota; kingdom Metazoa; phylum Arthropoda; class Insecta; order Diptera; family Pallopteridae; genus Palloptera; species Palloptera scutellata. The sequence continues at coordinate 98,526,145 of OY282450.1, forward strand.
GATTCTCAGTTTGCGGAGATCATCATTATTAAACCAATTCGGAAATTTCAGTTTATTTTTTTTTAAACGGGTTTTCCTGGAACCAATTACCGTGTAAAAACAGAATTAGGTGTATATGTATATAAATAAATGGATCAGTATTTGTTAGTGTCGGTGTCATATGGCATTGGTTTTATTGAATCATGCGTCATTTTGCTTTTTTGTAAATAAAAAATAGAAATATAAAACAAGTGAGTGAGCTGTATCTTTTTAGGCTGAGGCAAATAAAGACTCAATAACACACAAGAGGATGGTTTACATGAAATGAAAATTAGTTATATATGGCTTTCAACTTTCGCCACATGATACAATTATGAATTATAATTTTAGGCTGTGCCAAGTTAATACTTATCTCTTCAACAGTGTGTTTCACAGATAATGTAAAATAATTCTAGCGCAGCTTTCAACCTTTCCTACAAGATATAATTGACAGAATACTTTCATGCTGTGTCAAGTAAATGCAATAATACACAACAGGAAGCTGAAAAGAGTTATGAAAATTAGTGAAAGCGCGGTCTTCAACCTTTATTCCATGATCAAATTAGGATGTATAATTTTATGCGACGTCAAGTATTTAGTATTTTTTAAAATAAATCAAGCATGATGTTCATCTATAAATTCTGTTCGCCTGTTAACTTAAAAATTTTAAAATTACGAGAAGTTGAAGTAAAAACATCAGTTTTAATGGCGGAACAACCAAAATAAGGTTCAATGACAGACGTAAAGGGGGGCGTAACCTTTAAAATAAATCAAGCATGATGTTCTTCTATAAATTATTTTTGCCTGTTATCTTAAAACTTTTAAACCTAAGAGAAGATGGCATAAACATCAGTTTTAATGGCGGAACAAACAAAAAAAGGATCAATGATTTTTTCTCACAGTAGATTGCAGACAGACGTAAAGGGGCGCAACCTTTCAAATAAATAAACAGCCAAGCTATTGAATTTCTTATATAGTTTTTAATAATGAGTCTTTTGGATTCTCAGTTTGCGGAGATCATCATTATTAAACCAATTCGGAAATTTCAGTTTATTTTTTTTTAAACGGGTTTTCCTGGAACCAATTACCGTGTAAAAACAGAATTAGGTGTATATGTATATAAATAAATGGATCAGTATTTGTTAGTGTCGGTGTCATATGGCATTGGTTTTATTGAATCATGCGTCATTTTGCTTTTTTGTAAATAAAAAATAGAAATATAAAACAAGTGAGTGAGCTGTATCTTTTTAGGCTGAGGCAAATAAAGACTCAATAACACACAAGAGGATGGTTTACATGAAATGAAAATTAGTTATATATGGCTTTCAACTTTCGCCACATGATACAATTATGAATTATAATTTTAGGCTGTGCCAAGTTAATACTTATCTCTTCAACAGTGTGTTTCACAGATAATGTAAAATAATTCTAGCGCAGCTTTCAACCTTTCCTACAAGATATAATTGACAGAATACTTTCATGCTGTGTCAAGTAAATGCAATAATACACAACAGGAAGCTGAAAAGAGTTATGAAAATTAGTGAAAGCGCGGTCTTCAACCTTTATTCCATGATCAAATTAGGATGTATAATTTTATGCGACGTCAAGTATTTAGTATTTTTTAAAATAAATCAAGCATGATGTTCATCTATAAATTCTGTTCGCCTGTTAACTTAAAAATTTTAAAATTACGAGAAGTTGAAGTAAAAACATCAGTTTTAATGGCGGAACAACCAAAATAAGGTTCAATGACAGACGTAAAGGGGGGCGTAACCTTTAAAATAAATCAAGCATGATGTTCTTCTATAAATTATTTTTGCCTGTTATCTTAAAACTTTTAAACCTAAGAGAAGATGGCATAAACATCAGTTTTAATGGCGGAACAAACAAAAAAAGGATCAATGATTTTTTCTCACAGTAGATTGCAGACAGACGTAAAGGGGCGCAACCTTTCAAATAAATAAACAGCCAAGCTATTGAATTTCTTATATAGTTTTTAATAATGAGTCTTTTGGATTCTCAGTTTGCGGAGATCATCATTATTAAACCAATTCGGAAATTTCAGTTTATTTTTTTTTAAACGGGTTTTCCTGGAACCAATTACCGTGTAAAAACAGAATTAGGTGTATATGTATATAAATAAATGGATCAGTATTTGTTAGTGTCGGTGTCATATGGCATTGGTTTTATTGAATCATGCGTCATTTTGCTTTTTTGTAAATAAAAAATAGAAATATAAAACAAGTGAGTGAGCTGTATCTTTTTAGGCTGAGGCAAATAAAGACTCAATAACACACAAGAGGATGGTTTACATGAAATGAAAATTAGTTATATATGGCTTTCAACTTTCGCCACATGATACAATTATGAATTATAATTTTAGGCTGTGCCAAGTTAATACTTATCTCTTCAACAGTGTGTTTCACAGATAATGTAAAATAATTCTAGCGCAGCTTTCAACCTTTCCTACAAGATATAATTGACAGAATACTTTCATGCTGTGTCAAGTAAATGCAATAATACACAACAGGAAGCTGAAAAGAGTTATGAAAATTAGTGAAAGCGCGGTCTTCAACCTTTATTCCATGATCAAATTAGGATGTATAATTTTATGCGACGTCAAGTATTTAGTATTTTTTAAAATAAATCAAGCATGATGTTCATCTATAAATTCTGTTCGCCTGTTAACTTAAAAATTTTAAAATTACGAGAAGTTGAAGTAAAAACATCAGTTTTAATGGCGGAACAACCAAAATAAGGTTCAATGACAGACGTAAAGGGGGGCGTAACCTTTAAAATAAATCAAGCATGATGTTCTTCTATAAATTATTTTTGCCTGTTATCTTAAAACTTTTAAACCTAAGAGAAGATGGCATAAACATCAGTTTTAATGGCGGAACAAACAAAAAAAGGATCAATGATTTTTTCTCACAGTAGATTGCAGACAGACGTAAAGGGGCGCAACCTTTCAAATAAATAAACAGCCAAGCTATTGAATTTCTTATATAGTTTTTAATAATGAGTCTTTTGGATTCTCAGTTTGCGGAGATCATCATTATTAAACCAATTCGGAAATTTCAGTTTATTTTTTTTTAAACGGGTTTTCCTGGAACCAATTACCGTGTAAAAACAGAATTAGGTGTATATGTATATAAATAAATGGATCAGTATTTGTTAGTGTCGGTGTCATATGGCATTGGTTTTATTGAATCATGCGTCATTTTGCTTTTTTGTAAATAAAAAATAGAAATATAAAACAAGTGAGTGAGCTGTATCTTTTTAGGCTGAGGCAAATAAAGACTCAATAACACACAAGAGGATGGTTTACATGAAATGAAAATTAGTTATATATGGCTTTCAACTTTCGCCACATGATACAATTATGAATTATAATTTTAGGCTGTGCCAAGTTAATACTTATCTCTTCAACAGTGTGTTTCACAGATAATGTAAAATAATTCTAGCGCAGCTTTCAACCTTTCCTACAAGATATAATTGACAGAATACTTTCATGCTGTGTCAAGTAAATGCAATAATACACAACAGGAAGCTGAAAAGAGTTATGAAAATTAGTGAAAGCGCGGTCTTCAACCTTTATTCCATGATCAAATTAGGATGTATAATTTTATGCGACGTCAAGTATTTAGTATTTTTTAAAATAAATCAAGCATGATGTTCATCTATAAATTCTGTTCGCCTGTTAACTTAAAAATTTTAAAATTACGAGAAGTTGAAGTAAAAACATCAGTTTTAATGGCGGAACAACCAAAATAAGGTTCAATGACAGACGTAAAGGGGGGCGTAACCTTTAAAATAAATCAAGCATGATGTTCTTCTATAAATTATTTTTGCCTGTTATCTTAAAACTTTTAAACCTAAGAGAAGATGGCATAAACATCAGTTTTAATGGCGGAACAAACAAAAAAAGGATCAATGATTTTTTCTCACAGTAGATTGCAGACAGACGTAAAGGGGCGCAACCTTTCAAATAAATAAACAGCCAAGCTATTGAATTTCTTATATAGTTTTTAATAATGAGTCTTTTGGATTCTCAGTTTGCGGAGATCATCATTATTAAACCAATTCGGAAATTTCAGTTTATTTTTTTTTAAACGGGTTTTCCTGGAACCAATTACCGTGTAAAAACAGAATTAGGTGTATATGTATATAAATAAATGGATCAGTATTTGTTAGTGTCGGTGTCATATGGCATTGGTTTTATTGAATCATGCGTCATTTTGCTTTTTTGTAAATAAAAAATAGAAATATAAAACAAGTGAGTGAGCTGTATCTTTTTAGGCTGAGGCAAATAAAGACTCAATAACACACAAGAGGATGGTTTACATGAAATGAAAATTAGTTATATATGGCTTTCAACTTTCGCCACATGATACAATTATGAATTATAATTTTAGGCTGTGCCAAGTTAATACTTATCTCTTCAACAGTGTGTTTCACAGATAATGTAAAATAATTCTAGCGCAGCTTTCAACCTTTCCTACAAGATATAATTGACAGAATACTTTCATGCTGTGTCAAGTAAATGCAATAATACACAACAGGAAGCTGAAAAGAGTTATGAAAATTAGTGAAAGCGCGGTCTTCAACCTTTATTCCATGATCAAATTAGGATGTATAATTTTATGCGACGTCAAGTATTTAGTATTTTTTAAAATAAATCAAGCATGATGTTCATCTATAAATTCTGTTCGCCTGTTAACTTAAAAATTTTAAAATTACGAGAAGTTGAAGTAAAAACATCAGTTTTAATGGCGGAACAACCAAAATAAGGTTCAATGACAGACGTAAAGGGGGGCGTAACCTTTAAAATAAATCAAGCATGATGTTCTTCTATAAATTATTTTTGCCTGTTATCTTAAAACTTTTAAACCTAAGAGAAGATGGCATAAACATCAGTTTTAATGGCGGAACAAACAAAAAAAGGATCAATGATTTTTTCTCACAGTAGATTGCAGACAGACGTAAAGGGGCGCAACCTTTCAAATAAATAAACAGCCAAGCTATTGAATTTCTTATATAGTTTTTAATAATGAGTCTTTTGGATTCTCAGTTTGCGGAGATCATCATTATTAAACCAATTCGGAAATTTCAGTTTATTTTTTTTTAAACGGGTTTTCCTGGAACCAATTACCGTGTAAAAACAGAATTAGGTGTATATGTATATAAATAAATGGATCAGTATTTGTTAGTGTCGGTGTCATATGGCATTGGTTTTATTGAATCATGCGTCATTTTGCTTTTTTGTAAATAAAAAATAGAAATATAAAACAAGTGAGTGAGCTGTATCTTTTTAGGCTGAGGCAAATAAAGACTCAATAACACACAAGAGGATGGTTTACATGAAATGAAAATTAGTTATATATGGCTTTCAACTTTCGCCACATGATACAATTATGAATTATAATTTTAGGCTGTGCCAAGTTAATACTTATCTCTTCAACAGTGTGTTTCACAGATAATGTAAAATAATTCTAGCGCAGCTTTCAACCTTTCCTACAAGATATAATTGACAGAATACTTTCATGCTGTGTCAAGTAAATGCAATAATACACAACAGGAAGCTGAAAAGAGTTATGAAAATTAGTGAAAGCGCGGTCTTCAACCTTTATTCCATGATCAAATTAGGATGTATAATTTTATGCGACGTCAAGTATTTAGTATTTTTTAAAATAAATCAAGCATGATGTTCATCTATAAATTCTGTTCGCCTGTTAACTTAAAAATTTTAAAATTACGAGAAGTTGAAGTAAAAACATCAGTTTTAATGGCGGAACAACCAAAATAAGGTTCAATGACAGACGTAAAGGGGGGCGTAACCTTTAAAATAAATCAAGCATGATGTTCTTCTATAAATTATTTTTGCCTGTTATCTTAAAACTTTTAAACCTAAGAGAAGATGGCATAAACATCAGTTTTAATGGCGGAACAAACAAAAAAAGGATCAATGATTTTTTCTCACAGTAGATTGCAGACAGACGTAAAGGGGCGCAACCTTTCAAATAAATAAACAGCCAAGCTATTGAATTTCTTATATAGTTTTTAATAATGAGTCTTTTGGATTCTCAGTTTGCGGAGATCATCATTATTAAACCAATTCGGAAATTTCAGTTTATTTTTTTTTAAACGGGTTTTCCTGGAACCAATTACCGTGTAAAAACAGAATTAGGTGTATATGTATATAAATAAATGGATCAGTATTTGTTAGTGTCGGTGTCATATGGCATTGGTTTTATTGAATCATGCGTCATTTTGCTTTTTTGTAAATAAAAAATAGAAATATAAAACAAGTGAGTGAGCTGTATCTTTTTAGGCTGAGGCAAATAAAGACTCAATAACACACAAGAGGATGGTTTACATGAAATGAAAATTAGTTATATATGGCTTTCAACTTTCGCCACATGATACAATTATGAATTATAATTTTAGGCTGTGCCAAGTTAATACTTATCTCTTCAACAGTGTGTTTCACAGATAATGTAAAATAATTCTAGCGCAGCTTTCAACCTTTCCTACAAGATATAATTGACAGAATACTTTCATGCTGTGTCAAGTAAATGCAATAATACACAACAGGAAGCTGAAAAGAGTTATGAAAATTAGTGAAAGCGCGGTCTTCAACCTTTATTCCATGATCAAATTAGGATGTATAATTTTATGCGACGTCAAGTATTTAGTATTTTTTAAAATAAATCAAGCATGATGTTCATCTATAAATTCTGTTCGCCTGTTAACTTAAAAATTTTAAAATTACGAGAAGTTGAAGTAAAAACATCAGTTTTAATGGCGGAACAACCAAAATAAGGTTCAATGACAGACGTAAAGGGGGGCGTAACCTTTAAAATAAATCAAGCATGATGTTCTTCTATAAATTATTTTTGCCTGTTATCTTAAAACTTTTAAACCTAAGAGAAGATGGCATAAACATCAGTTTTAATGGCGGAACAAACAAAAAAAGGATCAATGATTTTTTCTCACAGTAGATTGCAGACAGACGTAAAGGGGCGCAACCTTTCAAATAAATAAACAGCCAAGCTATTGAATTTCTTATATAGTTTTTAATAATGAGTCTTTTGGATTCTCAGTTTGCGGAGATCATCATTATTAAACCAATTCGGAAATTTCAGTTTATTTTTTTTTAAACGGGTTTTCCTGGAACCAATTACCGTGTAAAAACAGAATTAGGTGTATATGTATATAAATAAATGGATCAGTATTTGTTAGTGTCGGTGTCATATGGCATTGGTTTTATTGAATCATGCGTCATTTTGCTTTTTTGTAAATAAAAAATAGAAATATAAAACAAGTGAGTGAGCTGTATCTTTTTAGGCTGAGGCAAATAAAGACTCAATAACACACAAGAGGATGGTTTACATGAAATGAAAATTAGTTATATATGGCTTTCAACTTTCGCCACATGATACAATTATGAATTATAATTTTAGGCTGTGCCAAGTTAATACTTATCTCTTCAACAGTGTGTTTCACAGATAATGTAAAATAATTCTAGCGCAGCTTTCAACCTTTCCTACAAGATATAATTGACAGAATACTTTCATGCTGTGTCAAGTAAATGCAATAATACACAACAGGAAGCTGAAAAGAGTTATGAAAATTAGTGAAAGCGCGGTCTTCAACCTTTATTCCATGATCAAATTAGGATGTATAATTTTATGCGACGTCAAGTATTTAGTATTTTTTAAAATAAATCAAGCATGATGTTCATCTATAAATTCTGTTCGCCTGTTAACTTAAAAATTTTAAAATTACGAGAAGTTGAAGTAAAAACATCAGTTTTAATGGCGGAACAACCAAAATAAGGTTCAATGACAGACGTAAAGGGGGGCGTAACCTTTAAAATAAATCAAGCATGATGTTCTTCTATAAATTATTTTTGCCTGTTATCTTAAAACTTTTAAACCTAAGAGAAGATGGCATAAACATCAGTTTTAATGGCGGAACAAACAAAAAAAGGATCAATGATTTTTTCTCACAGTAGATTGCAGACAGACGTAAAGGGGCGCAACCTTTCAAATAAATAAACAGCCAAGCTATTGAATTTCTTATATAGTTTTTAATAATGAGTCTTTTGGATTCTCAGTTTGCGGAGATCATCATTATTAAACCAATTCGGAAATTTCAGTTTATTTTTTTTTAAACGGGTTTTCCTGGAACCAATTACCGTGTAAAAACAGAATTAGGTGTATATGTATATAAATAAATGGATCAGTATTTGTTAGTGTCGGTGTCATATGGCATTGGTTTTATTGAATCATGCGTCATTTTGCTTTTTTGTAAATAAAAAATAGAAATATAAAACAAGTGAGTGAGCTGTATCTTTTTAGGCTGAGGCAAATAAAGACTCAATAACACACAAGAGGATGGTTTACATGAAATGAAAATTAGTTATATATGGCTTTCAACTTTCGCCACATGATACAATTATGAATTATAATTTTAGGCTGTGCCAAGTTAATACTTATCTCTTCAACAGTGTGTTTCACAGATAATGTAAAATAATTCTAGCGCAGCTTTCAACCTTTCCTACAAGATATAATTGACAGAATACTTTCATGCTGTGTCAAGTAAATGCAATAATACACAACAGGAAGCTGAAAAGAGTTATGAAAATTAGTGAAAGCGCGGTCTTCAACCTTTATTCCATGATCAAATTAGGATGTATAATTTTATGCGACGTCAAGTATTTAGTATTTTTTAAAATAAATCAAGCATGATGTTCATCTATAAATTCTGTTCGCCTGTTAACTTAAAAATTTTAAAATTACGAGAAGTTGAAGTAAAAACATCAGTTTTAATGGCGGAACAACCAAAATAAGGTTCAATGACAGACGTAAAGGGGGGCGTAACCTTTAAAATAAATCAAGCATGATGTTCTTCTATAAATTATTTTTGCCTGTTATCTTAAAACTTTTAAACCTAAGAGAAGATGGCATAAACATCAGTTTTAATGGCGGAACAAACAAAAAAAGGATCAATGATTTTTTCTCACAGTAGATTGCAGACAGACGTAAAGGGGCGCAACCTTTCAAATAAATAAACAGCCAAGCTATTGAATTTCTTATATAGTTTTTAATAATGAGTCTTTTGGATTCTCAGTTTGCGGAGATCATCATTATTAAACCAATTCGGAAATTTCAGTTTATTTTTTTTTAAACGGGTTTTCCTGGAACCAATTACCGTGTAAAAACAGAATTAGGTGTATATGTATATAAATAAATGGATCAGTATTTGTTAGTGTCGGTGTCATATGGCATTGGTTTTATTGAATCATGCGTCATTTTGCTTTTTTGTAAATAAAAAATAGAAATATAAAACAAGTGAGTGAGCTGTATCTTTTTAGGCTGAGGCAAATAAAGACTCAATAACACACAAGAGGATGGTTTACATGAAATGAAAATTAGTTATATATGGCTTTCAACTTTCGCCACATGATACAATTATGAATTATAATTTTAGGCTGTGCCAAGTTAATACTTATCTCTTCAACAGTGTGTTTCACAGATAATGTAAAATAATTCTAGCGCAGCTTTCAACCTTTCCTACAAGATATAATTGACAGAATACTTTCATGCTGTGTCAAGTAAATGCAATAATACACAACAGGAAGCTGAAAAGAGTTATGAAAATTAGTGAAAGCGCGGTCTTCAACCTTTATTCCATGATCAAATTAGGATGTATAATTTTATGCGACGTCAAGTATTTAGTATTTTTTAAAATAAATCAAGCATGATGTTCATCTATAAATTCTGTTCGCCTGTTAACTTAAAAATTTTAAAATTACGAGAAGTTGAAGTAAAAACATCAGTTTTAATGGCGGAACAACCAAAATAAGGTTCAATGACAGACGTAAAGGGGGGCGTAACCTTTAAAATAAATCAAGCATGATGTTCTTCTATAAATTATTTTTGCCTGTTATCTTAAAACTTTTAAACCTAAGAGAAGATGGCATAAACATCAGTTTTAATGGCGGAACAAACAAAAAAAGGATCAATGATTTTTTCTCACAGTAGATTGCAGACAGACGTAAAGGGGCGCAACCTTTCAAATAAATAAACAGCCAAGCTATTGAATTTCTTATATAGTTTTTAATAATGAGTCTTTTGGATTCTCAGTTTGCGGAGATCATCATTATTAAACCAATTCGGAAATTTCAGTTTATTTTTTTTTAAACGGGTTTTCCTGGAACCAATTACCGTGTAAAAACAGAATTAGGTGTATATGTATATAAATAAATGGATCAGTATTTGTTAGTGTCGGTGTCATATGGCATTGGTTTTATTGAATCATGCGTCATTTTGCTTTTTTGTAAATAAAAAATAGAAATATAAAACAAGTGAGTGAGCTGTATCTTTTTAGGCTGAGGCAAATAAAGACTCAATAACACACAAGAGGATGGTTTACATGAAATGAAAATTAGTTATATATGGCTTTCAACTTTCGCCACATGATACAATTATGAATTATAATTTTAGGCTGTGCCAAGTTAATACTTATCTCTTCAACAGTGTGTTTCACAGATAATGTAAAATAATTCTAGCGCAGCTTTCAACCTTTCCTACAAGATATAATTGACAGAATACTTTCATGCTGTGTCAAGTAAATGCAATAATACACAACAGGAAGCTGAAAAGAGTTATGAAAATTAGTGAAAGCGCGGTCTTCAACCTTTATTCCATGATCAAATTAGGATGTATAATTTTATGCGACGTCAAGTATTTAGTATTTTTTAAAATAAATCAAGCATGATGTTCATCTATAAATTCTGTTCGCCTGTTAACTTAAAAATTTTAAAATTACGAGAAGTTGAAGTAAAAACATCAGTTTTAATGGCGGAACAACCAAAATAAGGTTCAATGACAGACGTAAAGGGGGGCGTAACCTTTAAAATAAATCAAGCATGATGTTCTTCTATAAATTATTTTTGCCTGTTATCTTAAAACTTTTAAACCTAAGAGAAGATGGCATAAACATCAGTTTTAATGGCGGAACAAACAAAAAAAGGATCAATGATTTTTTCTCACAGTAGATTGCAGACAGACGTAAAGGGGCGCAACCTTTCAAATAAATAAACAGCCAAGCTATTGAATTTCTTATATAGTTTTTAATAATGAGTCTTTTGGATTCTCAGTTTGCGGAGATCATCATTATTAAACCAATTCGGAAATTTCAGTTTATTTTTTTTTAAACGGGTTTTCCTGGAACCAATTACCGTGTAAAAACAGAATTAGGTGTATATGTATATAAATAAATGGATCAGTATTTGTTAGTGTCGGTGTCATATGGCATTGGTTTTATTGAATCATGCGTCATTTTGCTTTTTTGTAAATAAAAAATAGAAATATAAAACAAGTGAGTGAGCTGTATCTTTTTAGGCTGAGGCAAATAAAGACTCAATAACACACAAGAGGATGGTTTACATGAAATGAAAATTAGTTATATATGGCTTTCAACTTTCGCCACATGATACAATTATGAATTATAATTTTAGGCTGTGCCAAGTTAATACTTATCTCTTCAACAGTGTGTTTCACAGATAATGTAAAATAATTCTAGCGCAGCTTTCAACCTTTCCTACAAGATATAATTGACAGAATACTTTCATGCTGTGTCAAGTAAATGCAATAATACACAACAGGAAGCTGAAAAGAGTTATGAAAATTAGTGAAAGCGCGGTCTTCAACCTTTATTCCATGATCAAATTAGGATGTATAATTTTATGCGACGTCAAGTATTTAGTATTTTTTAAAATAAATCAAGCATGATGTTCATCTATAAATTCTGTTCGCCTGTTAACTTAAAAATTTTAAAATTACGAGAAGTTGAAGTAAAAACATCAGTTTTAATGGCGGAACAACCAAAATAAGGTTCAATGACAGACGTAAAGGGGGGCGTAACCTTTAAAATAAATCAAGCATGATGTTCTTCTATAAATTATTTTTGCCTGTTATCTTAAAACTTTTAAACCTAAGAGAAGATGGCATAAACATCAGTTTTAATGGCGGAACAAACAAAAAAAGGATCAATGATTTTTTCTCACAGTAGATTGCAGACAGACGTAAAGGGGCGCAACCTTTCAAATAAATAAACAGCCAAGCTATTGAATTTCTTATATAGTTTTTAATAATGAGTCTTTTGGATTCTCAGTTTGCGGAGATCATCATTATTAAACCAATTCGGAAATTTCAGTTTATTTTTTTTTAAACGGGTTTTCCTGGAACCAATTACCGTGTAAAAACAGAATTAGGTGTATATGTATATAAATAAATGGATCAGTATTTGTTAGTGTCGGTGTCATATGGCATTGGTTTTATTGAATCATGCGTCATTTTGCTTTTTTGTAAATAAAAAATAGAAATATAAAACAAGTGAGTGAGCTGTATCTTTTTAGGCTGAGGCAAATAAAGACTCAATAACACACAAGAGGATGGTTTACATGAAATGAAAATTAGTTATATATGGCTTTCAACTTTCGCCACATGATACAATTATGAATTATAATTTTAGGCTGTGCCAAGTTAATACTTATCTCTTCAACAGTGTGTTTCACAGATAATGTAAAATAATTCTAGCGCAGCTTTCAACCTTTCCTACAAGATATAATTGACAGAATACTTTCATGCTGTGTCAAGTAAATGCAATAATACACAACAGGAAGCTGAAAAGAGTTATGAAAATTAGTGAAAGCGCGGTCTTCAACCTTTATTCCATGATCAAATTAGGATGTATAATTTTATGCGACGTCAAGTATTTAGTATTTTTTAAAATAAATCAAGCATGATGTTCATCTATAAATTCTGTTCGCCTGTTAACTTAAAAATTTTAAAATTACGAGAAGTTGAAGTAAAAACATCAGTTTTAATGGCGGAACAACCAAAATAAGGTTCAATGACAGACGTAAAGGGGGGCGTAACCTTTAAAATAAATCAAGCATGATGTTCTTCTATAAATTATTTTTGCCTGTTATCTTAAAACTTTTAAACCTAAGAGAAGATGGCATAAACATCAGTTTTAATGGCGGAACAAACAAAAAAAGGATCAATGATTTTTTCTCACAGTAGATTGCAGACAGACGTAAAGGGGCGCAACCTTTCAAATAAATAAACAGCCAAGCTATTGAATTTCTTATATAGTTTTTAATAATGAGTCTTTTGGATTCTCAGTTTGCGGAGATCATCATTATTAAACCAATTCGGAAATTTCAGTTTATTTTTTTTTAAACGGGTTTTCCTGGAACCAATTACCGTGTAAAAACAGAATTAGGTGTATATGTATATAAATAAATGGATCAGTATTTGTTAGTGTCGGTGTCATATGGCATTGGTTTTATTGAATCATGCGTCATTTTGCTTTTTTGTAAATAAAAAATAGAAATATAAAACAAGTGAGTGAGCTGTATCTTTTTAGGCTGAGGCAAATAAAGACTCAATAACACACAAGAGGATGGTTTACATGAAATGAAAATTAGTTATATATGGCTTTCAACTTTCGCCACATGATACAATTATGAATTATAATTTTAGGCTGTGCCAAGTTAATACTTATCTCTTCAACAGTGTGTTTCACAGATAATGTAAAATAATTCTAGCGCAGCTTTCAACCTTTCCTACAAGATATAATTGACAGAATACTTTCATGCTGTGTCAAGTAAATGCAATAATACACAACAGGAAGCTGAAAAGAGTTATGAAAATTAGTGAAAGCGCGGTCTTCAACCTTTATTCCATGATCAAATTAGGATGTATAATTTTATGCGACGTCAAGTATTTAGTATTTTTTAAAATAAATCAAGCATGATGTTCATCTATAAATTCTGTTCGCCTGTTAACTTAAAAATTTTAAAATTACGAGAAGTTGAAGTAAAAACATCAGTTTTAATGGCGGAACAACCAAAATAAGGTTCAATGACAGACGTAAAGGGGGGCGTAACCTTTAAAATAAATCAAGCATGATGTTCTTCTATAAATTATTTTTGCCTGTTATCTTAAAACTTTTAAACCTAAGAGAAGATGGCATAAACATCAGTTTTAATGGCGGAACAAACAAAAAAAGGATCAATGATTTTTTCTCACAGTAGATTGCAGACAGACGTAAAGGGGCGCAACCTTTCAAATAAATAAACAGCCAAGCTATTGAATTTCTTATATAGTTTTTAATAATGAGTCTTTTGGATTCTCAGTTTGCGGAGATCATCATTATTAAACCAATTCGGAAATTTCAGTTTATTTTTTTTTAAACGGGTTTTCCTGGAACCAATTACCGTGTAAAAACAGAATTAGGTGTATATGTATATAAATAAATGGATCAGTATTTGTTAGTGTCGGTGTCATATGGCATTGGTTTTATTGAATCATGCGTCATTTTGCTTTTTTGTAAATAAAAAATAGAAATATAAAACAAGTGAGTGAGCTGTATCTTTTTAGGCTGAGGCAAATAAAGACTCAATAACACACAAGAGGATGGTTTACATGAAATGAAAATTAGTTATATATGGCTTTCAACTTTCGCCACATGATACAATTATGAATTATAATTTTAGGCTGTGCCAAGTTAATACTTATCTCTTCAACAGTGTGTTTCACAGATAATGTAAAATAATTCTAGCGCAGCTTTCAACCTTTCCTACAAGATATAATTGACAGAATACTTTCATGCTGTGTCAAGTAAATGCAATAATACACAACAGGAAGCTGAAAAGAGTTATGAAAATTAGTGAAAGCGCGGTCTTCAACCTTTATTCCATGATCAAATTAGGATGTATAATTTTATGCGACGTCAAGTATTTAGTATTTTTTAAAATAAATCAAGCATGATGTTCATCTATAAATTCTGTTCGCCTGTTAACTTAAAAATTTTAAAATTACGAGAAGTTGAAGTAAAAACATCAGTTTTAATGGCGGAACAACCAAAATAAGGTTCAATGACAGACGTAAAGGGGGGCGTAACCTTTAAAATAAATCAAGCATGATGTTCTTCTATAAATTATTTTTGCCTGTTATCTTAAAACTTTTAAACCTAAGAGAAGATGGCATAAACATCAGTTTTAATGGCGGAACAAACAAAAAAAGGATCAATGATTTTTTCTCACAGTAGATTGCAGACAGACGTAAAGGGGCGCAACCTTTCAAATAAATAAACAGCCAAGCTATTGAATTTCTTATATAGTTTTTAATAATGAGTCTTTTGGATTCTCAGTTTGCGGAGATCATCATTATTAAACCAATTCGGAAATTTCAGTTTATTTTTTTTTAAACGGGTTTTCCTGGAACCAATTACCGTGTAAAAACAGAATTAGGTGTATATGTATATAAATAAATGGATCAGTATTTGTTAGTGTCGGTGTCATATGGCATTGGTTTTATTGAATCATGCGTCATTTTGCTTTTTTGTAAATAAAAAATAGAAATATAAAACAAGTGAGTGAGCTGTATCTTTTTAGGCTGAGGCAAATAAAGACTCAATAACACACAAGAGGATGGTTTACATGAAATGAAAATTAGTTATATATGGCTTTCAACTTTCGCCACATGATACAATTATGAATTATAATTTTAGGCTGTGCCAAGTTAATACTTATCTCTTCAACAGTGTGTTTCACAGATAATGTAAAATAATTCTAGCGCAGCTTTCAACCTTTCCTACAAGATATAATTGACAGAATACTTTCATGCTGTGTCAAGTAAATGCAATAATACACAACAGGAAGCTGAAAAGAGTTATGAAAATTAGTGAAAGCGCGGTCTTCAACCTTTATTCCATGATCAAATTAGGATGTATAATTTTATGCGACGTCAAGTATTTAGTATTTTTTAAAATAAATCAAGCATGATGTTCATCTATAAATTCTGTTCGCCTGTTAACTTAAAAATTTTAAAATTACGAGAAGTTGAAGTAAAAACATCAGTTTTAATGGCGGAACAACCAAAATAAGGTTCAATGACAGACGTAAAGGGGGGCGTAACCTTTAAAATAAATCAAGCATGATGTTCTTCTATAAATTATTTTTGCCTGTTATCTTAAAACTTTTAAACCTAAGAGAAGATGGCATAAACATCAGTTTTAATGGCGGAACAAACAAAAAAAGGATCAATGATTTTTTCTCACAGTAGATTGCAGACAGACGTAAAGGGGCGCAACCTTTCAAATAAATAAACAGCCAAGCTATTGAATTTCTTATATAGTTTTTAATAATGAGTCTTTTGGATTCTCAGTTTGCGGAGATCATCATTATTAAACCAATTCGGAAATTTCAGTTTATTTTTTTTTAAACGGGTTTTCCTGGAACCAATTACCGTGTAAAAACAGAATTAGGTGTATATGTATATAAATAAATGGATCAGTATTTGTTAGTGTCGGTGTCATATGGCATTGGTTTTATTGAATCATGCGTCATTTTGCTTTTTTGTAAATAAAAAATAGAAATATAAAACAAGTGAGTGAGCTGTATCTTTTTAGGCTGAGGCAAATAAAGACTCAATAACACACAAGAGGATGGTTTACATGAAATGAAAATTAGTTATATATGGCTTTCAACTTTCGCCACATGATACAATTATGAATTATAATTTTAGGCTGTGCCAAGTTAATACTTATCTCTTCAACAGTGTGTTTCACAGATAATGTAAAATAATTCTAGCGCAGCTTTCAACCTTTCCTACAAGATATAATTGACAGAATACTTTCATGCTGTGTCAAGTAAATGCAATAATACACAACAGGAAGCTGAAAAGAGTTATGAAAATTAGTGAAAGCGCGGTCTTCAACCTTTATTCCATGATCAAATTAGGATGTATAATTTTATGCGACGTCAAGTATTTAGTATTTTTTAAAATAAATCAAGCATGATGTTCATCTATAAATTCTGTTCGCCTGTTAACTTAAAAATTTTAAAATTACGAGAAGTTGAAGTAAAAACATCAGTTTTAATGGCGGAACAACCAAAATAAGGTTCAATGACAGACGTAAAGGGGGGCGTAACCTTTAAAATAAATCAAGCATGATGTTCTTCTATAAATTATTTTTGCCTGTTATCTTAAAACTTTTAAACCTAAGAGAAGATGGCATAAACATCAGTTTTAATGGCGGAACAAACAAAAAAAGGATCAATGATTTTTTCTCACAGTAGATTGCAGACAGACGTAAAGGGGCGCAACCTTTCAAATAAATAAACAGCCAAGCTATTGAATTTCTTATATAGTTTTTAATAATGAGTCTTTTGGATTCTCAGTTTGCGGAGATCATCATTATTAAACCAATTCGGAAATTTCAGTTTATTTTTTTTTAAACGGGTTTTCCTGGAACCAATTACCGTGTAAAAACAGAATTAGGTGTATATGTATATAAATAAATGGATCAGTATTTGTTAGTGTCGGTGTCATATGGCATTGGTTTTATTGAATCATGCGTCATTTTGCTTTTTTGTAAATAAAAAATAGAAATATAAAACAAGTGAGTGAGCTGTATCTTTTTAGGCTGAGGCAAATAAAGACTCAATAACACACAAGAGGATGGTTTACATGAAATGAAAATTAGTTATATATGGCTTTCAACTTTCGCCACATGATACAATTATGAATTATAATTTTAGGCTGTGCCAAGTTAATACTTATCTCTTCAACAGTGTGTTTCACAGATAATGTAAAATAATTCTAGCGCAGCTTTCAACCTTTCCTACAAGATATAATTGACAGAATACTTTCATGCTGTGTCAAGTAAATGCAATAATACACAACAGGAAGCTGAAAAGAGTTATGAAAATTAGTGAAAGCGCGGTCTTCAACCTTTATTCCATGATCAAATTAGGATGTATAATTTTATGCGACGTCAAGTATTTAGTATTTTTTAAAATAAATCAAGCATGATGTTCATCTATAAATTCTGTTCGCCTGTTAACTTAAAAATTTTAAAATTACGAGAAGTTGAAGTAAAAACATCAGTTTTAATGGCGGAACAACCAAAATAAGGTTCAATGACAGACGTAAAGGGGGGCGTAACCTTTAAAATAAATCAAGCATGATGTTCTTCTATAAATTATTTTTGCCTGTTATCTTAAAACTTTTAAACCTAAGAGAAGATGGCATAAACATCAGTTTTAATGGCGGAACAAACAAAAAAAGGATCAATGATTTTTTCTCACAGTAGATTGCAGACAGACGTAAAGGGGCGCAACCTTTCAAATAAATAAACAGCCAAGCTATTGAATTTCTTATATAGTTTTTAATAATGAGTCTTTTGGATTCTCAGTTTGCGGAGATCATCATTATTAAACCAATTCGGAAATTTCAGTTTATTTTTTTTTAAACGGGTTTTCCTGGAACCAATTACCGTGTAAAAACAGAATTAGGTGTATATGTATATAAATAAATGGATCAGTATTTGTTAGTGTCGGTGTCATATGGCATTGGTTTTATTGAATCATGCGTCATTTTGCTTTTTTGTAAATAAAAAATAGAAATATAAAACAAGTGAGTGAGCTGTATCTTTTTAGGCTGAGGCAAATAAAGACTCAATAACACACAAGAGGATGGTTTACATGAAATGAAAATTAGTTATATATGGCTTTCAACTTTCGCCACATGATACAATTATGAATTATAATTTTAGGCTGTGCCAAGTTAATACTTATCTCTTCAACAGTGTGTTTCACAGATAATGTAAAATAATTCTAGCGCAGCTTTCAACCTTTCCTACAAGATATAATTGACAGAATACTTTCATGCTGTGTCAAGTAAATGCAATAATACACAACAGGAAGCTGAAAAGAGTTATGAAAATTAGTGAAAGCGCGGTCTTCAACCTTTATTCCATGATCAAATTAGGATGTATAATTTTATGCGACGTCAAGTATTTAGTATTTTTTAAAATAAATCAAGCATGATGTTCATCTATAAATTCTGTTCGCCTGTTAACTTAAAAATTTTAAAATTACGAGAAGTTGAAGTAAAAACATCAGTTTTAATGGCGGAACAACCAAAATAAGGTTCAATGACAGACGTAAAGGGGGGCGTAACCTTTAAAATAAATCAAGCATGATGTTCTTCTATAAATTATTTTTGCCTGTTATCTTAAAACTTTTAAACCTAAGAGAAGATGGCATAAACATCAGTTTTAATGGCGGAACAAACAAAAAAAGGATCAATGATTTTTTCTCACAGTAGATTGCAGACAGACGTAAAGGGGCGCAACCTTTCAAATAAATAAACAGCCAAGCTATTGAATTTCTTATATAGTTTTTAATAATGAGTCTTTTGGATTCTCAGTTTGCGGAGATCATCATTATTAAACCAATTCGGAAATTTCAGTTTATTTTTTTTTAAACGGGTTTTCCTGGAACCAATTACCGTGTAAAAACAGAATTAGGTGTATATGTATATAAATAAATGGATCAGTATTTGTTAGTGTCGGTGTCATATGGCATTGGTTTTATTGAATCATGCGTCATTTTGCTTTTTTGTAAATAAAAAATAGAAATATAAAACAAGTGAGTGAGCTGTATCTTTTTAGGCTGAGGCAAATAAAGACTCAATAACACACAAGAGGATGGTTTACATGAAATGAAAATTAGTTATATATGGCTTTCAACTTTCGCCACATGATACAATTATGAATTATAATTTTAGGCTGTGCCAAGTTAATACTTATCTCTTCAACAGTGTGTTTCACAGATAATGTAAAATAATTCTAGCGCAGCTTTCAACCTTTCCTACAAGATATAATTGACAGAATACTTTCATGCTGTGTCAAGTAAATGCAATAATACACAACAGGAAGCTGAAAAGAGTTATGAAAATTAGTGAAAGCGCGGTCTTCAACCTTTATTCCATGATCAAATTAGGATGTATAATTTTATGCGACGTCAAGTATTTAGTATTTTTTAAAATAAATCAAGCATGATGTTCATCTATAAATTCTGTTCGCCTGTTAACTTAAAAATTTTAAAATTACGAGAAGTTGAAGTAAAAACATCAGTTTTAATGGCGGAACAACCAAAATAAGGTTCAATGACAGACGTAAAGGGGGGCGTAACCTTTAAAATAAATCAAGCATGATGTTCTTCTATAAATTATTTTTGCCTGTTATCTTAAAACTTTTAAACCTAAGAGAAGATGGCATAAACATCAGTTTTAATGGCGGAACAAACAAAAAAAGGATCAATGATTTTTTCTCACAGTAGATTGCAGACAGACGTAAAGGGGCGCAACCTTTCAAATAAATAA
This sequence comes from Palloptera scutellata, assembly GCA_958295655.1. NCBI lineage: Eukaryota > Metazoa > Arthropoda > Insecta > Diptera > Pallopteridae > Palloptera > Palloptera scutellata. The sequence goes on from OY282450.1 coordinate 98,546,415, forward strand.
ACAGCCAAGCTATTGAATTTCTTATATAGTTTTTAATAATGAGTCTTTTGGATTCTCAGTTTGCGGAGATCATCATTATTAAACCAATTCGGAAATTTCAGTTTATTTTTTTTTAAACGGGTTTTCCTGGAACCAATTACCGTGTAAAAACAGAATTAGGTGTATATGTATATAAATAAATGGATCAGTATTTGTTAGTGTCGGTGTCATATGGCATTGGTTTTATTGAATCATGCGTCATTTTGCTTTTTTGTAAATAAAAAATAGAAATATAAAACAAGTGAGTGAGCTGTATCTTTTTAGGCTGAGGCAAATAAAGACTCAATAACACACAAGAGGATGGTTTACATGAAATGAAAATTAGTTATATATGGCTTTCAACTTTCGCCACATGATACAATTATGAATTATAATTTTAGGCTGTGCCAAGTTAATACTTATCTCTTCAACAGTGTGTTTCACAGATAATGTAAAATAATTCTAGCGCAGCTTTCAACCTTTCCTACAAGATATAATTGACAGAATACTTTCATGCTGTGTCAAGTAAATGCAATAATACACAACAGGAAGCTGAAAAGAGTTATGAAAATTAGTGAAAGCGCGGTCTTCAACCTTTATTCCATGATCAAATTAGGATGTATAATTTTATGCGACGTCAAGTATTTAGTATTTTTTAAAATAAATCAAGCATGATGTTCATCTATAAATTCTGTTCGCCTGTTAACTTAAAAATTTTAAAATTACGAGAAGTTGAAGTAAAAACATCAGTTTTAATGGCGGAACAACCAAAATAAGGTTCAATGACAGACGTAAAGGGGGGCGTAACCTTTAAAATAAATCAAGCATGATGTTCTTCTATAAATTATTTTTGCCTGTTATCTTAAAACTTTTAAACCTAAGAGAAGATGGCATAAACATCAGTTTTAATGGCGGAACAAACAAAAAAAGGATCAATGATTTTTTCTCACAGTAGATTGCAGACAGACGTAAAGGGGCGCAACCTTTCAAATAAATAAACAGCCAAGCTATTGAATTTCTTATATAGTTTTTAATAATGAGTCTTTTGGATTCTCAGTTTGCGGAGATCATCATTATTAAACCAATTCGGAAATTTCAGTTTATTTTTTTTTAAACGGGTTTTCCTGGAACCAATTACCGTGTAAAAACAGAATTAGGTGTATATGTATATAAATAAATGGATCAGTATTTGTTAGTGTCGGTGTCATATGGCATTGGTTTTATTGAATCATGCGTCATTTTGCTTTTTTGTAAATAAAAAATAGAAATATAAAACAAGTGAGTGAGCTGTATCTTTTTAGGCTGAGGCAAATAAAGACTCAATAACACACAAGAGGATGGTTTACATGAAATGAAAATTAGTTATATATGGCTTTCAACTTTCGCCACATGATACAATTATGAATTATAATTTTAGGCTGTGCCAAGTTAATACTTATCTCTTCAACAGTGTGTTTCACAGATAATGTAAAATAATTCTAGCGCAGCTTTCAACCTTTCCTACAAGATATAATTGACAGAATACTTTCATGCTGTGTCAAGTAAATGCAATAATACACAACAGGAAGCTGAAAAGAGTTATGAAAATTAGTGAAAGCGCGGTCTTCAACCTTTATTCCATGATCAAATTAGGATGTATAATTTTATGCGACGTCAAGTATTTAGTATTTTTTAAAATAAATCAAGCATGATGTTCATCTATAAATTCTGTTCGCCTGTTAACTTAAAAATTTTAAAATTACGAGAAGTTGAAGTAAAAACATCAGTTTTAATGGCGGAACAACCAAAATAAGGTTCAATGACAGACGTAAAGGGGGGCGTAACCTTTAAAATAAATCAAGCATGATGTTCTTCTATAAATTATTTTTGCCTGTTATCTTAAAACTTTTAAACCTAAGAGAAGATGGCATAAACATCAGTTTTAATGGCGGAACAAACAAAAAAAGGATCAATGATTTTTTCTCACAGTAGATTGCAGACAGACGTAAAGGGGCGCAACCTTTCAAATAAATAAACAGCCAAGCTATTGAATTTCTTATATAGTTTTTAATAATGAGTCTTTTGGATTCTCAGTTTGCGGAGATCATCATTATTAAACCAATTCGGAAATTTCAGTTTATTTTTTTTTAAACGGGTTTTCCTGGAACCAATTACCGTGTAAAAACAGAATTAGGTGTATATGTATATAAATAAATGGATCAGTATTTGTTAGTGTCGGTGTCATATGGCATTGGTTTTATTGAATCATGCGTCATTTTGCTTTTTTGTAAATAAAAAATAGAAATATAAAACAAGTGAGTGAGCTGTATCTTTTTAGGCTGAGGCAAATAAAGACTCAATAACACACAAGAGGATGGTTTACATGAAATGAAAATTAGTTATATATGGCTTTCAACTTTCGCCACATGATACAATTATGAATTATAATTTTAGGCTGTGCCAAGTTAATACTTATCTCTTCAACAGTGTGTTTCACAGATAATGTAAAATAATTCTAGCGCAGCTTTCAACCTTTCCTACAAGATATAATTGACAGAATACTTTCATGCTGTGTCAAGTAAATGCAATAATACACAACAGGAAGCTGAAAAGAGTTATGAAAATTAGTGAAAGCGCGGTCTTCAACCTTTATTCCATGATCAAATTAGGATGTATAATTTTATGCGACGTCAAGTATTTAGTATTTTTTAAAATAAATCAAGCATGATGTTCATCTATAAATTCTGTTCGCCTGTTAACTTAAAAATTTTAAAATTACGAGAAGTTGAAGTAAAAACATCAGTTTTAATGGCGGAACAACCAAAATAAGGTTCAATGACAGACGTAAAGGGGGGCGTAACCTTTAAAATAAATCAAGCATGATGTTCTTCTATAAATTATTTTTGCCTGTTATCTTAAAACTTTTAAACCTAAGAGAAGATGGCATAAACATCAGTTTTAATGGCGGAACAAACAAAAAAAGGATCAATGATTTTTTCTCACAGTAGATTGCAGACAGACGTAAAGGGGCGCAACCTTTCAAATAAATAAACAGCCAAGCTATTGAATTTCTTATATAGTTTTTAATAATGAGTCTTTTGGATTCTCAGTTTGCGGAGATCATCATTATTAAACCAATTCGGAAATTTCAGTTTATTTTTTTTTAAACGGGTTTTCCTGGAACCAATTACCGTGTAAAAACAGAATTAGGTGTATATGTATATAAATAAATGGATCAGTATTTGTTAGTGTCGGTGTCATATGGCATTGGTTTTATTGAATCATGCGTCATTTTGCTTTTTTGTAAATAAAAAATAGAAATATAAAACAAGTGAGTGAGCTGTATCTTTTTAGGCTGAGGCAAATAAAGACTCAATAACACACAAGAGGATGGTTTACATGAAATGAAAATTAGTTATATATGGCTTTCAACTTTCGCCACATGATACAATTATGAATTATAATTTTAGGCTGTGCCAAGTTAATACTTATCTCTTCAACAGTGTGTTTCACAGATAATGTAAAATAATTCTAGCGCAGCTTTCAACCTTTCCTACAAGATATAATTGACAGAATACTTTCATGCTGTGTCAAGTAAATGCAATAATACACAACAGGAAGCTGAAAAGAGTTATGAAAATTAGTGAAAGCGCGGTCTTCAACCTTTATTCCATGATCAAATTAGGATGTATAATTTTATGCGACGTCAAGTATTTAGTATTTTTTAAAATAAATCAAGCATGATGTTCATCTATAAATTCTGTTCGCCTGTTAACTTAAAAATTTTAAAATTACGAGAAGTTGAAGTAAAAACATCAGTTTTAATGGCGGAACAACCAAAATAAGGTTCAATGACAGACGTAAAGGGGGGCGTAACCTTTAAAATAAATCAAGCATGATGTTCTTCTATAAATTATTTTTGCCTGTTATCTTAAAACTTTTAAACCTAAGAGAAGATGGCATAAACATCAGTTTTTAATGGCGGAACAAACAAAAAAAGGATCAATGATTTTTTCTCACAGTAGATTGCAGACAGACGTAAAGGGGCGCAACCTTTCAAATAAATAAACAGCCAAGCTATTGAATTTCTTATATAGTTTTTAATAATGAGTCTTTTGGATTCTCAGTTTGCGGAGATCATCATTATTAAACCAATTCGGAAATTTCGTTTATTTTTTTTTAAACGGGTTTTCCTGGAACCAATTACCGTGTAAAAACAGAATTAGGTGTATATGTATATAAATAAATGGATCAGTAATTTGTTAGTGTCGGTGTCATATGGCAT